>BQKZ01000161.1:0-27819 GCA_036244855.1 Temnopleurus reevesii | reverse complement strand
CTGCACGCATTTCTTTACACGCGAGTCAATGGAGGTAGATTGAGGTCCCCACTGCGCGTTGCGTGCACCTAGATAGGCTAAAGCCTAAGGAAAGTGTGCAAAGAAAAATCATTCAAATTAAAAGCATTATCACCTTTTCTTCTCCACTCCAACTCGACACTTCGCTCCCACTTGCGCAGTTGCACTGTTCAAACTTGGGATCGAGAAAGGCTCAGACTTGGTGGAAAATCAGGTTGTAACCGCTCACAAAGTCACACTCGAGCTCGATGACAAATCCTAACCATTGTCGACAGCGCGCCTTTGCACGCTACCAATTTCGCCGCCACAAACTTCGGCTCAATATAGATTCGCCGCAAATGTACACCACCTCGAGCATGTCGAGTTATATCATTTCGTTCAATGCCGGTTTACTTATATATTCAAATTCATGTGCCTTTCTTGCCACTGAAAGTAGTTATGTATTCCTTACACTGTTTGATAACAATAAGACTACAATACTTGGAATCCATTGCATTAAATACATGTTGCTATGCCGGGCAAGCCTCGGGCAAGCTTTAGGGTTGTCAAGAACAACCTCATTTGCATCTATTAGTAAACCCGCCTATATTCAATTCAACTAAAAATATTTTCAACAAATCATTCTGCCTCTCCTGTTTCGCATATTCCTTTATTATGAACAACCAATTCCCAAAATTCCCCCACCCTTCTTTGATGGGCCCCCGTACCCCAAGGCAAAAATGATTAAAATAGTTAATGGAGAATATGGGTGGCAATTTATACGTCCAAATTAGCATATTTATCTTCTTCGAGATCGAACATTTTGCTCGTCTGCTGAGCTCCACATCCTGCAATGGAAACATTTAGAGATATGAAGCAATTATCAATTATATTCCCCATTTCTGAATCAAGAAAAATGAGTTATTTCTTTTTCTCGCTCGCTGTAAAATATTCAGAACATTTCCATTTCGAGATGATGAAGTGATTATGGATTAATGGTATAACAATGCATATAATATTATTATCTGATTTCCCCTGTGTATTAACAGGACTTTGAATGAAAGTAGGGAAGTAGGTCTAATATAACAATCTAAATCTAACGACGGGGCCGTGATTTATTAAATCGTCGTAATGAACGTTTCCCCAAATAATTGAGTATATAGAAATTTAGTGAAAATCGTATCAGATAACTACATTCAGACACTCATTAATACACAGACCTCCTAAAATTAACGTTTTCCCAACTTTTGGATGTGGACATGACATCTATATAGGGACCATAATAAGAAAATTGCATCTTTTCCTCGCTTGTGTGTACTATGCTGTCATTCAACATGCTGTCATTCCTTTACATTTAGGCATCATGAAGGAACATTGTCCAAAACTTTGGGTTGTGAAATTGTGGCGAAAATGAAAAAGAACCATATTTTCCTCGCTCGCTTTGCTCATTCATACTTACATTTTACCAAGCTTGCTTTATTATTTCTTTTTGGCATCCAGGAATTGAATTGATATATGGCGATTTATTAAATGGGGCTAATTAAAGAACATTTTCCTAAAGTTTTGGTAATAAATGGGTCAATTGAATAGAAAATTGTTCATAGTATAATTTATCATCCCTCGACATGGAATTGAAAATGATATAATACGTTTTGAGACCTAAGAAACTTTTCCCCAAAATTGTATGTGAAAATGTGATTAACATGAAAATAAAGTTGATATATGGAATTTCTGGCTAGGGCCTATATAGAACTTGGACGCTGCATTTTCTGGTAATAGGCTATCTTATACTCATCTGTGTAGCCTATTCTATAACCAGTATAGACTCGATTTTGGCTTTCAACAGCTCCCTTTTTTTTCCTAATTTTACGATGTTTTATTTTCAAAGGACGGCCATTCTGGGATGTTAGGTATGTAATAGCGGATAATTTTGACTTTTTTTTATACATTTACAAGACCGTTGTAAAAAGGGCTGTTTGCCAGCCGTTCATTAGAGCTTATTCATTCATTGTCCTCAATGTCTTGTTGGATGATTTGAGATTGCTGAATAGGAGAGATTAATTAAACTTATCATTTAAAAGCTTTATGGATAGTGTCTGATTGAGTGCTTTTTACTGAATTGTGTCGTGCTTTTTCTTCAGTGTGAAACATGCACGGTCATATAAGTTTCACATCCGTAGTCGATAATTGACAAAGTAAGGTCCTTATAATATGTAATCTTTATTAAGGGCACAACATTTTAGACGGTAATTATTTCTCCTCCCCAATGAAGAGTGAGGGAGACGCATGTAAGAAGTTTGGTGAGCAGAAACCTGAAGCACGATATTGTCGATAGTTTTTCACGCATTTTCCTGAAAAAAAGCTGTGACCCCCCCCCCCTGAAGCACGATATTGTCGATAGTTTTTCACGCATTTTCCTGAAAAAAAGCTGTGACCCCCCCCCCCTGAAGCACGATATTGTCGATAGTTTTTCACGCATTTTCCTGAAAAAAAAGCTGTGACCCCCCCCCCCCCCCCCCCCCCCCCCCCCCCCCCCCCCCCCCCCCCTCCCTCTTTGCCTTGGCGGTTCCGTGTCACCGCTTAGGGGCGAACTTCGAACTACTGAATTTTAGTATGGCGAAGTGAGAAAAACAAAGACGCATGCGCTAAGCACGTCGCCCATAATATATTTGTTATGCATATGCATGTCCTTTTAAATTGCACGTGCTGTAAACGTAGGCCTACAGACAGCTGGGCATTTTGCTGGTGGTACTGGGTATTTGTAAATTTACTATAAGTACTAGTATAACGTTAGATCCAGTAACTCTGGCATAACAAAGGTGAGTTATCAAAGTCGGCATTTGTTCAAGTGGTCTTGACCTATCATCAACGTCATGGCCAAATCGTGTGAAATAAGGCACCTTTCTCAGTTTCTGTCTGAGCTCGATCCCTCGCACGTTTTTTTTTGTTATCACAGAGCATCTCATGATACATTGACACCGCGTCACAGTGTCGCAATTGCATATCTAAAATGTATAAATCCATGTGAGAAGATTAAGAGCTGGATAACAGATAGACCTGGGTGGTGTTTCACCAAGATAAGAAAGACTTTATGCACAACTTTAAATTCGACTGGTATGCCTTCTTATGCGTAATAGTACGCACATTCGATTCGGCGCAAGAACTGATGCCAATTGCCAGTCGAACGTAAGGTCTTGCGTAAAGTCTTTCTTGTCTTGGTGAAACTCCTCCCAGGAAACTCGACTGCAGGGTGGTGTTTCACCAAGATAAAAAAGACTTTACGCTGATTTTACGTTCGACTGGTACCACTTCTTGTGCGTAATAATTCATAGTGCGCGCATTCGGCACAAGAATTTATACCAGTCGAATGTAAAGTTGTGCGTAACTTTAAGAACGACTTTGTGAAACATCGCCTAGATCCATGCATTTTTCCAGTACATCTGGTAATATAGAGATTGTCAATTGAATGATTTTTGTGTTAGGTAGATTATACTAGATAAATAATTGAAATAATTCTGGCCTTATCCCAACATGGATAAACACTAATTGACAGTGCTTAATCGAGAAGATGTGAAAAAAAATCACAGACATTCTCAGGTAGGAATCGAACCCACAATCTCCTGATGACTAGACAGGGGTCTTGCTAGCTACGGATAGCTCTCGGGAATAGTTTTTTTTAATTTTTTGACATTGTCACTACTTTTCTTCAAACTTTTTTTTGTTTTATTCACCAATTTTTTTCTGCTTCTGTTAAAAAATTATCATTTTTGGGTAGACTCTTCTTTTAATTGACGAGTAAAACTAAAACTAAAAAAAAGTCTGAAGAAAATGAGACAAGTAATAATAAACTTATGAATTTTTAAAGATTTGAAAAAATTTCCAGCGATGTTGCCAATTTGATGACATCATGGGTGCACAACTAAACCAGAGATTTCATTATAAATATGGTGGAAAATTCCTCATTTTTAATGGAAGTTGCAAAGTTTGTATGAATACTAGTGGATCTACATGTCTATCATGAAGATATCCTACAGTTAAAGTTTTGAGAAATCATATTTTTGGGGAAGAAAGTAACATTTCATGACATTGATATGAATGAATAAATGGTCAGTTGTGCACCTATGATGTCATCAGTTGCCAATTTGTCTAAATATATATGAACATTCATAACTTTCTTATTAATATTAGTTGTCCATTTTTTCTCAAACTTTTTTTTATTCTGTTCATCTAATTTTCTGCTCCTATTGAAGAAACATATTTGGGTAGATTCTCCTTTTAATACTTATATACCTGCTAAGTCCTCTCTAGTTTTCCAATTTTGTCTTTTGACCTACATGTAGGAGTACCTGTGAACAATGTACTCTAAAGATGAGCGTAATAGAAGAGGCATTAAAAAGAGTGAGCGTGGGATGAGGGGCAGCCGACCTCGTTCATCAGCCCCTTCTCGGTCTCCAGGCCCTCCTCGGTCTCGGGATGAGCCCTCTTTCTCTAGAGGTTTTGAAGACACTGGTTCGTACCAGTCCAACAAGCAAGGAACTGGGACTCCACAGACTTCCCAACTCAGCTTGAGCCATTTGCTCACTAGTGTAATCCTTGGTAGCAGCGGTGATCGAGGCTCTCACAGGAGAGAAAGAGACGATGATAGATACGACTCTGGTCCGCAACGGTCTAATAGACAATCCTATGGTGAGTTTCATGTGTTTTATTGTAGTTGTTAACCTGTCAAGATAAACAGGAATGTCAGCAATATTTGCTTACTATAACTGTCAAATTTATGGTTAAATCCATATTATCTTAATTCCTTATTTCTTATAAAATCTTTTACTAAGAAGTGATACCAATTTTTTTAGATTTAGCTTACATTCCATTGGAAAAAAAAAATCCTGTCTTATCCCGACATTGATAAAATCTGATTGACACTGCGTTTCATGGATGATAGAGCCTTCTACATCTGTGGGCCAAAACTGTGGAATAGCCTTCCCCACTTCATTAGGAGAGCAGAGACGCAGTCAACCTTTGAGTCCTACCTAAAGACCTATCTGTTCCCCACTACCCTGTCGTTAGAAGAATAACTAAAGTGTACCATCACTGGGAGTTCTTGGACTGAAAGATAAACCATAGCACTATAAAATTAGGACATTGAAATCTGTGAGACATTATTTTTTGAGTAATCAAGCGCCATGAGCGCCCAGCTGTGGCGGATACCGGCGCTATACAAGAGGCCATCATCATCATCATGCTGTGAAAAAAATTCACAGGCATACTTGGGTAGGAATCAAACTCAAGATCTCCTGATGACTAGACGGACCTGTAGGTGTCTTACCACAAGACCTCTGATAGCTGATGGCTATGGCAGGCTTGATTCATGTTATAACATCAGGAACTGGGTGAATATGAATCAAATCAAATACGGCAAGAATTATTTCAGCACCTGCCGCTATAACGCCGAATCATGCCCATCACAGCAATCAGCTTTTGGTTGTCTTGTGGAAAGACATCTATCTTAATTGTCATCAGGAGATCTTGGGTTCAATTTCTACTTTAGTATGCCTGTGAATTTTTTTCACAGCATCTTGGTAATGCACTTTCGATCAATGTTTTTCCGTGTTGGGATAAGGCAATCTTATTTCAATTATTATCCATGCAACACGAAAATCATTCAATTCTGATGTCGTCAACAGCAGCAGCATTAACTCCTTTAAGTCTAATCTGGAAAAGGCATGGGCATCTAAATTTGACTGCTATGACCCAGACAAGAATTTCACTTTTGTTCAGCAGTGAAACTCCTTTGCATGCACCATCTCATATAGACAGAAAAATCTGACTCTCGGAGGGTTTTTTGAAAGATTTCTGACCTTTGGTGGTGCTGTGTAGCCAGGCGGTAGCCTCGGCGGAGCAAATCCTGATAAAAAAAGACCCATTTTATCGGTCTACATCTCATGCTAAGTCAAGTAACCAGAAATAGCGATTCTTTGAAATATCACTTGAAATGAAACAGACTCTTTGTTGTTTACAATTTATTGTTATTCAATGACAGCTATTCATTGATTTTTATTTTCATCAAAATTAAATTTCTTAGTTTCTTCATCTTCAAATGAAATACAGGAAGGTCATCTTTCCAAGACAGTCCATCGAATCCTCAGTCACGCAACATAGGCAATTCCCAGTCCTCTCCAGAGATGGGGCGGTTCCAATCGAACAGGGATGGTAGGAGGATCAGCGGGAGGGAGAGTGGTCGAGATGGTGGCTGGGATGGTGGCCGAGACGGAGGCATGGATTTTCCTCGGAACATGCAAGGGAGTGACTCCAGCAGCAGGAATATACAGAGGGATGTGCCAAGGAATAGATCAAGGGATATGCCACGAGATATGCCACGAATGCCACGGGATATGCCGAGCGATGATCCTCGGGATATGCAACGTGGTTTGCCACGGGATACGGCAAGGGATATGCCACGGGATGCGCCACGCGATATACCACGGGATATGCCACGCGATGTTCTGCGGGAAATGCAACGTGGTATCCCACGTGATACGTCAAGAGATACGCCACGGGATGCGCCACGAGATATACCACGGGATATGCCACGCGATGATCGGCGGGATATGCAACGTGGTATGCCAAGGGATACGTCAAGGGATATGCCACGGGATGTGCCACGAAATATGCAGCGGAATATGCCACGTGGTATGCCACAGGATGCGCCACGAGATATGCCACGGGATGCACCACGAAATATGCAGCAGGATACGCCACGGAATGTGCCACGAGATATGCCACGGAATGGGCCACGAGATATGCCACGGGATGCACCAAGAGATATGCCGCGGGATATGCCACAAGATACGTCAAGGTTTTCAAGGGATATGCCACGGGATGCGCCACGTGATATGCCACAGGATATGCCACGTGATATGCCACGGAATGGGCCACGAGATATGCCGCGAGATATGCCACGGAATGGACCACGAGATATGCCGCGGGATATGCCACAAGATACGTCAAGGTTTTCAAGGGATATGCCACGGGATGCGCCACGTGATATGCCTCAGGATGCACTACGTGATATGCCTCGGAATGCGCCACGTGATATGCCAGGAGATACATCAAGGTTTATGTCAAAGGATATGCCACAGGATGCACCATGGGATACGCCACGCCATATGGCTCGTGATATTCCACAGGATGCACCACGAGATGTGCCACGGGATACGCCACGTGATATGCCGCGGGATATGTCCAGGGATATGTCCAGGGATATGTCGAGGAATACATCAAGGGACATGCCCAGAGATGTGTCCAGGGGTGTAATGAATCTTCCAATATTTGAGAACATCATGAGTGCTGGTGTGGGCCCTAACTTGGTTCCTCAGTTAACAGAAAATCTGGCTGCGGTGGAGTTGCAGAAGGCCATACTAGCTGAGCAGACCATTCTCCTTGAAATGTAAGGTTTTGTCTGAGATGGATATGTCTCTCTTTTTTTTTTAATCCTAACATTTTAGCTATGCTCCTGAAAAAGTTGATTAACTGGATTGCTTTTCTGCCATTTTTTTTTAACAGAACAAAATTAAAGGGTATCTGAGTAAAAAAAAATCAAATTGGTATCCTTCATAAGTACACAAAACTAACCCCAAATGACTTTATCTGACAACATGATACAGATTTCTGTTTAAGGAGGTACATGTAGTTCTAAACAAATCAACGTCTTGTACACAATTGATGCAGGTTGGAACTTAAATCCCATTTCGGCTCCTTGCTTGACTGCTTGGACATTTTCTTTTTGCAGGGTGCTACAAGAATTGTTCACACTACTTTCCTGAAGACCAACATAATTGAGCGGACAAAAGCACGCCACACACGCATACTTCGCATCTAATTGGGCTTAGCCATCACTGAATTTGGTCAAATGAACTGTTTTTCTTGCAAAGTCTATGTGTAGGCAAACTCACAAATAATTTATTGATAGTCAAGAATGTATAGTTATTTGAATGTGGAACGAATTGGGCAAGTGAAAATTTAATTTGCTTGCATGTGGCTCATGTTTTTTTTGCTCAGGGCATTCAGGCATGTGTTTTTGTAGCACCCTACATATGGAATCATTTCATACAATAGAATTTGTGCAATAGATTGCTCGATATACATTTAAGTTAAAAGAAAGATTTGACGTACAAGTTGCAAAATTATCAGTGAGACATTTTTAAATGAACGGGGTTGTTCAGTGATACAAAATTTAGAGGGTTGCACAATCCTCTTTTCATTTGGATTGTATTATTACTTGATTAATGTCTGAAACAATCCATATTTACCCCTCTCTTTAGGGAGCGTAATAAGCTGAGGATCGCAGGTCAGCAAGAAAGACTCAACCAATTAGGTCCAAGAAGGAGCCCAGGGCGTCCCAATTTCGATGACGGAATGGATAGTGGAGAGATTGGAAGAGAAAGGCGTTTGTCTGGAAGAGGAAGAGGAAGAGGAGAACGCGGAAGAGGAAGAGGAGAACGCAAGTTTGGAGAGAGTCCTCGTGGACGTGGTGTGCGTGGAGGACGGGGTTTACAGCGTGGAGGACGTGGCCTGAAACGAGGAGTGCGTGGTAGTAAGAGGGGAGGACGAGGAGGTCCACGAGGAGGCTCCCGTGGAGCTATTCGGGGTGGGAGAGGAGAAAGAGCGGGCTCCAGAGATGAATGGCTTCAAAGCCGAGATGGTTCTAGAGACAGACTTCGGGATAGCTCTTGGGACAGTCTTCGAGACAGCTCTCGAGATCGCTCTGGAGATCGTCAGAGGGAGGAAAGATATCAAGGCCTGAAACGCAGGGCTGATGAGTCCCCAGGTAGGTGATTTCTTTGTTGAAAAGTTCAAAGAATCCAAATCCTTGTTCAATTATATCTACTGAAAATTATTTGAGACTAGAGCAATCGCAAAACCTTCATTGTAAGGTGGATTCAAGATTTTAAGCAATGTGATTGGACAACTGGCGTCATTTGGTACATGCATTGATATTGCTAACATGCAAAACAGCCCATGATCCAAGCTGATACATCTCCCGATAGCTGCCGATATTGACATGTTGATACACTGTCAATAGCTCGTAACTCGGTTGTTTTTTGTGGAGCAAACTTGTCGCAAGATCAAGGTGAACTCGATAGGTAGTTGCATGAATATGAGCTATTAAATGTATGGAAATGGCATGTAAACAGAAATGAAATAGTTGATTAAAATATTCTTGCAACTGTTATTGCCGAGCCATCTCACAAATCAAATATTGTACTGTTTTCTCATGTATTATCCAGATATTTGTATGTTGCATCTCTATTTGGTATTGTTATCTTGATGACACACTTGCCATATTGGCATTTATGTTATTATAGTGAGAATTATGAAATTTGTGCAATTGCAAAGCTGTAAGACATTTGCCAACAGTGTTATTTGATGATTTTTGCATGATGTACGAAGAGCTTGATAGATATTTCAACAGGGGGATTAAATGTTGATTCAAAGATTGACAAATGAGATGTCAATACTTTAATTTTGTTAATTTTTGTTAACTTTGTGGATGTTTAAATGAAAAAGTGTCATGTCAACTTGAACCAGTCATCCAGAATTTACTGAAGAACCTTGCTTTACTGCAGTCTCCCTTTTCTGAATTCTGATTTTTTTTTTTATGATTCCTTTTTCTGTATGGTAATAATGGTACATGTATCGTATTTCATTCACTGCAGGACGTTATGAAAGAAGGAAGTCGGGAGAACCGCAAAGTTTTTCTAGTGTGTCACCTTCATCCAACCAACCACCAGTCAAGCGAATGGCCCTTGGGAAAGATGTAAGTTGGGGATGAAACAAGGGGAAGAAGGATCCTCCACTTCACCCCATTTATTGTGGTTTCTTGAGCAGATTCATTTTACATTAGTTCTTAGAAAATTTAGGTTATGTGTATCATTTAATACTTAATGCTGATCAGTATCTCAGAGTGAATTAAATGTAGTGGTGGATATCGGATCGACCTGGTTTCGTTTGAGTTTCAAATTTTTATTTGTAACTCGGATGGAGGGGGGATCAGCCAATTATCTAGCTTAACTAGTACTGGTGATTTTTATCCACTAGTCACAATGCAAACTGCTGTTGCTGCCATCATTCAGCCCTGTACATCACGCTAATTCACCTAAATCAAAAGTTTGTTTAAAAACATATTTCAATGATATATAAACTAAAATGTTTGATTTGGCCCTAGTAGTTTTGCTAACTGGAATATATACAATTCAACTGTGATGTTGAAACCTGCAAAAGTATGGCAGTAGGACAAAATGGCCATACATGTAAGGTTCTTGATGAGAAAAGTAACAATATGATCAGTGACCATTTTACCACCACTCTCTGCCACAAAGTTGACTAAAATTTAGAGCTCTCTAACTCTGGAAACATTCTTTCTTGGAATGCTCAAGCTGCAAAGTTGGAGACCGAAAATCAATCCAAACGACTGGAGTAGTTATATGTTCTGGTTCTAGAAGTAAACCTGTTTTCTTGTTCAATCTCTCCTTTTTCAGCGCCCGGAAGATTCAAAGTTAAGATATCGAGACAGCCAAAGGGACAAGCGCGATCGTCAATCTGTGGAACTGAGGCATGGGGAGAGGGGTGAAGAGAGCAGTATGAGCATGAGCATCACTCCATCTTGGAAAATTGATTCTTTCTCCCGGGCTGGAAAAAGAGGCTTTGGGAGAGGCATTGGAAGAGGACGAACGAGGGGTACTTACAGAGAACGAAGGACAGATCGTGCTTTCCCCTCCTATCCACCCAAGATAGAAATGGAGAGATACTACTGCCATGTCTGTGAATGGCAGTGCAAGGACACTGGGGTAAGTTGTATTTGGTGATGGCTTTTAGATCAAGTGTAACCAGCTTACACAATCGATGATATTTCTTTTCTGTCCTGTTATTTCAATCCCATTGTCTGCTATTTTTATACTGTATTTGAAACCTCAAATTTTGATATCCTATTTTAAACCTCAAATTTTTATTTGTTCAATGACTTGGACTTATGGTTTATGTTAATCATGGATGTTGCCATGTAGACCATCTCTTAGGCCTGATATTCCCAGGATTGAAGTTAGAATTTTCTTTTTAATTTTGGTTTTGCAATAGCATAGACGAAAAAATTTGTCAAAGATTCCGTATTAATCCTAAGACATGATCATTTCGCTGTGTGAAATTTCTGAGCGCACCACTTGCTGACATTTTACTTTCAAGTCATCAACAAATTTCAAGACAAACTTCCCAAACATGATTTCGGGGTACGCATTCAATGCAATTTGTATTTTTCCAATTGATTCACACAAAATAATAATAATAATAATAATAGATGCAATTTATATAGCGCACGTATCCACTCTGCTGGAATGCTCGAGGCTATTTGCAATATTATTACTCATATCCATTTATTTCAGCACAATTATGCTTGAAACATATTTGAAATTATTTTGGGTAAAAATAAAACAATATGAAAGGTAAAAGAATGGAAATACAGATGAAATTTGAAAAAAATATAAGAAAATAGAAGTGTCTGTGCAAATTTTGTAAACAGGATTTTTTTAAAGCACTGAAGGAATATCTTACAAAAAATTAGTTCTCTGTCTTGTCATCTCCATTATGTTTATTAATGAATAAAGTAGCATAATGCATTAATTCAAAATCAAAAGTGAATCATGAAAAAAAATTGATTGCCCAATATTGTAATATACATGATAACTCGCATGCAAATTTTCATGCCAAAAGTGCGATCAACAGCCAAGAACTGAAGGGTGGCCACCCCATCCCCTGGCCTGGCCATAAAGAACTAAAAAAAATACAACGGTCTAGTACAAGTTAAATCTCTTTCCATGCGTCCATCACTGAATATGATGCTCTATTAATTGAACGTTAACACTTTCTTGAAGTCTAGTATAGCTTGTTAATGATTCCATCACTGTTTTATTTGTCGGGTTCTTCTCATTTTAATATTCATTTATTAGAAAATGAGCTTTGGTAGTTCAGCTTTTCATTCCACATGGTATTTCTTGAGATGGCTTCATTGCTCTAGACATGATATAAAGTATACATCTGGGTCAGATTTGTTAATCTGTATTCATTGATATGCCTCTTCTACTTGACAATTTTCTTTAGTTTTGAGCTGAATTTTCTTTGGCTTTGAGCTGAATTTTCTTACCTTTGACATCATTTTCCCACTTGCAGTCCTATAAGAACCACATGTTCAGCAAAATGCACATCAGTAATATGTCAGAGTTCACTTTGGTAGAGCGGGAGTTGGAGGTGAAACCCAGAGAAGAGAAAGGGTAAGCTCTCTTTTCTAGGAAAAGTTACATTTTCCCCTCTAATCGCCAAAATTAAAGGTAAGCTAAATTTAGATGAGGCTAAGATAAATGCTTATGTTTACCATTAGTTTTGTGTCATAAAAATATTCTTCACTTAAAATATTTTGTGATTTGAATTGTGATGGAATTATGGTGCAATTAATCTAAACCATGAGTGATTATTTAAGGATCTAATCTGCACGTAAAATTGTTTGAGATATAAAGAAACACTTGTAATATTTCCTAGGTTATTCATATTGTCAGCCGATGTAAATTATGTGTATTTTCATGGGGCATGGTTGGCCACTTTATTTATATACATTCTGTAGGCACAAGTGGATATGCTAACTGTTGGGGAATATGCAGGTGTATTTTCACACGAATTCAAATCTTTCATCACAAGTCCTTGTTGTTGCTATGCTTCTCGTACTTTTGCAAAGCTGTTGCGTAATTTATTTTGACCTCATACATATTCAGGAACAGCTGGCATATTTCTGCACATGGATATACAATGGTATTTGCATTTTTTTTCAAATGTAAAAGATGATGAATGTGTTTTTGTCAATATCTCTATATGATTACTAGGTAGATTGGTATAGTCATTATCTACATATAGATTACTTATATTGAAAAAAACTATAAAAAAGCAGACTCCTGATCTGACATATGCCCTGAGCATAAATTTATCAACATTTTGTTTTATGTTGCTTTCAGAGAGGGCTTGGATGGTGTCGCGCCAAAGACTAAGAAGGTCCAGGTCAAGTACTGTAAGATCTGTGAGGAGACTTTGAGGGGCAGGGGCAACATTCTTGCTCATTGCAGGACGATGAAACACAGGGTATGTCATTGTATCACTGTTGAGTAATAGAGAATTTAAACTTAAGAACAACACTTAAGAGACCATGATCCAGAAAAGCTCCCAAACTCATATTCCCAGTTAAATATTCAAATATGAATGATATGCGCCGTAAAACCAATTTAACCAACAAACCAACCAAAAGTTGCAATTGATCGCAAGTTGCAGTTGATCGGAACGTGCCAATCAAAATCATTGTTTCATGCCCGTCTTGTTAAATGCGCATACTGTGCGCAAATGAGCATACGCCTTACAATTTGCAAAGTTGCAGTGGATTTGCAGTGGATTTTGAACAACACCTTAAATCACACAGTAGTACAGTGGGACGGACACACAAAAAAATTAAACAGGCCTCACATGGAGCATAACTTGGGGGTTAGGCTCTTGAATGAGCCGTTTGATTGCTTCTAACTCCTTTAATAGTAATTCTATGTTGAATAAAATTATGTTTTGTTCAATTCACATTGCATTGAAATATATGTTTTCATAGAACTTGATGTCTATTTATCATAAATTCATGTTTATTTGTCTGGATAGGAGATGAGAGCCAAACGGCAGCCACATTGCAAAGTTTGTGAAACTTCCTTTCCAACTTTTGGACTTTATTTGCGACATTGCAGGACGGAAGAGCACTTGATGGTGAGAATGATATTTATTGATCCTTGTTCCTGAATTTGTAAATGACCTATGCTACAATAATACTTCTGATCGCATGTAGCCTTATCAAGCAACATCACCTGGCAATAATATTTCACTCATTTTGCCATATAGCATCTATGTCCAGTCCACACTTTGTCCAAATATCATCACGAGCCACCGTAAATTGGTAATATCATTCCCCCTAAGTGTCTAAGCATGCATTGATTTAGCACATTTAGCTGAAGTGTACATCTCTACCTAATTAAAATTAAGGAATTAATTCAAATTTCAAACCAGCTAAAGGCATGATATTGTGTGTGCCTCATGCATTTTTTTGGTAATTTTCCTGTATGTGAGGATGACGATTCATACAATCTTTTTACTGTGATTGAAAAAAAAAATGCTCTAAAACTTTGTTGAGCATGAAAGGATGAATTCTGAAATGAGATAATTGCCCTAGGAGGTAAAACTTCAAGCTGATGAAATTGATGTGAAGGATTTTCTGTTAGGATTATAAAAAATGCAAGGTCAACATGAGCATGCATCTGAGTTAGCAAAATCAGATGGATAAATTTCAACAAATGCTGTTCATGTAATTTGCATATAGATTAATGAATTTTTAGAATGAAGAATTTAAGTTATTTCGTAATTGTTATGATTGCTGAAAGATATGTTGAATTTAAACCATGTTCATACTTCAGTTGGATTTTTCCTCAGAATCTTATGGTCAGTGGTGAAAATAAGGGTTTACAAAAAGCATGAATAAGGCTTGCAGTCTTATCAATATACATTTTGCTTGAAAGGAGCAAATGACTTATTTTTCTCCTTTTTCCCCATTTATTCTTCTTAGATGATGAAGGAGAAGGGAGTAATTGAAGATGAATTACCAGCAGAAGTGAGTGAAATACGACAAATATCATATTACAAGATCATACATTTATTATTTGTTAAGAGGATGGAATAGATCAGGAATAAACTTAAAAATAAAACAGATAAATCTGATGACAAATTTAGTTTCAAGATTTTGTACATTCACCAATAGAATTGATCTAATTTGATATCATATAACAATAGAGGTTCAGCAGTTGGACATTTATCTAATTTGTCATAAAGAATAATGTACTTTAAAATGAAGAAATTGGATCATCTGTAATAAATCTTTATCGTAAAGATGAATTTAAAACTTCCAACTTTTTCATTTCTAATATTCAATGACATAATTTTGTTTGTATAATGAATTTCAATGCACTGAACCCATGGAAAATCTGAACTGATTTTCTATTTGAATGAAACCTTTCCAGGGAGATGCAGTAAGCAAAGCAGAAGGAGATTCCGAAGCCGTCAAATCCTTGGACGATAACGGTCAATCAGTGACCGCTTCGTCTGACGAGGCTCAGAAGGAGCCGGTCAAGGCCAATCCTGCGGCCGCTGGTGATCAAAGTGATTCCCAAACCAAAGAGAGGCGCAAGTCACAAGAAGAGGACATAGATGAAGATTTGTCTGTTTTCAATCCAAACGTCTCTGTGGGTAGGTTTATCAAAATGAGCAACCATTGCTCTGTTTGTAGCAGTGCGTTCCTCCCCATCCTTACAAGTTAACATCATCTTACTTACTTAGCCATGGCTAATGTCGTACTGGAGAAGTCTTTGCAAGAAAGTTGTGAGGTGGTACAAATGACAGTGGTATATGTCTGTACAGTAAATAAAATGCAATTTGTCACACCACAATAGCTCTTGGTCAAAGATTGAGCAAGCCCAGATGTGAACAATTTTTTCGCCGATGAGCAATCTCATTGATGACAGATAAAGTGCCTTACAAACTGGTGCTTTGGTTCTGATTGCCATCATATTCACAAACATGATATTATTGGCATTCAGATCTCTACCAGATCATGGATCAAGGCTATAGTCAAATGAGATCAGAATTCAATTGGAGATGATTGAAAACTCATTTTGGATGTTACAAATATCTAAATTAATCACTAAGTCAGACAAGCTGATTTGTAAGCTGTCATTGAAATCATTGCCAATCTGTCATGAAAATCTTATGTCAATTTTCAACGATTCTTCTCGAAATCATTGTAAGATTTTGCGTGATAAAATGTGGAAGAATCTGCTGAGATTTCAAAGTCGAATTCTCATCAAAGGATTTGAAGAGGTTCATCATGATGAAGACATGAAGAAGAAAATTTATCAGTTCTCTCATAATGTGGAACCACAGAAAGATTGCAACGTATTGAATGCTGCCGTGAGTCTTCTGAAGACGATGCGCATAGACTGCACTGCATAGGTGTTATATTTCTTTGATGGATGCTTGTGGCGATCGGGCGCAAGCTATCGTTCAGCTCTGCAACTGTCATTGAACGACATTGCTTGAAAATCATTGGAAAGAATCTCTCCCAGAGCTGGAGCTATGTTTTTATTGCCACTGCCCAATCACTGGAAGTGACGCTGTAATTAGGTGTGCTATCCTTCACTTGTTAAAACCACGAAGTTGGGCATCAATTGACCGCTAAACGGATATCGATGCCGCTATTAATATTATTATTCTATTCAAAAGTAAAAGCAATAATACTTACAAGGTAAAATCTTGAAATTAAATTGGAATGAGGAGACAGCCAAGAAGAATAAAGTCATATTAACGGATATGAATGGCTTCTATAACGCTGCGCATATACCAGCCTTAATAAAGCGTTACTTGCCACTACGATTGTAAACTGCAGTTTATTTATAATTGTTGCAAGGGGGAGTCTGCGTGTCAAGATTCGCCAGCTCCGCAAATGCCTGATGTGACGTCAGTCCGAAAGCATTACTGATTGATCAATTCATTGAGATGGTATAAATGCAGAATTTCAGCAGGTGAAATAGAAAAAAACAAAAAAATGCCGCTTGTCTGAATAGAGGCCTCATAGGCTCATAGGCTGAATACCAGCCATTTTCGTTGACAGCTGTGTACAGGCTGATTGCAACACATTGTTTTTCATATAGCAAGCGGCCTCGACTAGAAGCTACACGTACATCTGTACCATTGCTTCTCTTGTGCAATGCAACTGACATTCTTGTATTCAGAAATGAAGCATATCAGCAACAGCTGAGCCCTCGATTCCTGGATGTCTTAAATCACACACTGATTCATGTGTTATCCTGATTAGATGTGACTAAAAGTTTTATAAAGTTTAATGAAGGAAAATTCAGCTATTTGTGACCTACAATAAGTTAGCTGGTGCTGGTCCAGATGTTGGGTTAACATTCCTAATACATCTGTGTTATCATAATTAACTGGTAAAATACATGGTTTTGGAGTGTTGGAGAGATACGTGGATCTTCACTGATGAGGCTATTATAAACAATGTGTGGCTACCATGACAGCTACTACAGTCACAGCAGAGCAACAGTAGTCTGCCCAGTCTTTATTTACACCAGCTTGGGACCAGGTACCGCTGTATTGCACGATTAGTTGCATAGCCAATTGTTTGGAGAGTACCTCTAAACACATTAATACTCTTGCAGAAAGATTCACCCTTAACTTTCTGTGTATAAGAACACGCATCCACACATCGTCTTATGGTGACATTGTGCTTCTGTACCACTTCCTATATTTAGTTAGGAGCCATGGCAAGAAAATCATCAAGTCTGATGTGATATAAAGGGGATCCACACTTCTGTCACGTAACTTTCATTGAAGATTGATTACATAAATGCCAAAATTTATGTATTTAGGGCATAGCTCTGGGAATGTGGTTTCATAAGCGATGTTCTACACAAGACCTTATATAATCGTCCTAATTAGGGGAATGTTCCTCTTTGAAGAAGTTGCAAGATATCCCAAAGGAATCTGAATCTGAAAGCTTGCCAGGAAATCTCCCTCTTCACCTGATTTAGTCTTTTGGGGAGAGTGCAACCTGAAAACAAATTTGTGTGTCACAAGCAATATCGCATATGTCCTAATGCAGAGGCGGTAAAGATTTGTCCAAGGACAATCCCATGATACCTTGATGCATCATTATGATCAGAAAGATGAAGTGGATGCAATATTCAAAGAGTTCTCAGTCACCATTGTGCAGATAATTTGCAGTTGGCTTTGTCAAAGTTGCAAGATATGTGTCAATCCCATTTAATGCCATAATGAAGTATTTCTTCTTGTGTACTCTTCAAAATGTCTAAGACAAAAATTTTGATTTAATAACATTCCAAAAGCATTGACAATAAACAGTTGCGGGATTCTTGCATTATCTTGTCATTTACTTTCTTCTGAGAGTCTCATGCTTACGAAACAACCCATTAGCTGAATAGAAAAGGAGCAATTATGTGACATATAGTCACCTACTATTGCAAGTATTCAGCGAATGCACTGTACTTGTAGTATGGATCGTTTCAGACAAACCACCTCAAAGCTGTGGAGTACATTAGAGCGGGTTTTACTGCAAGCGAAAGAGGTTTATATTATTCACTTCAAACCTGTGATTGGAGCTGGCGATTTTGAAATGGAAATCTCTGTGAAGGATTGAATGTAGAAATCTGTATCGTGATATCAAACTTTGTGAACAACATGATGTTTGAAATTATATTTTGGAACAGTTTTATTTAATCTCTCCTGAAGCATGGGTAAATGCTCTAAATGACTGTTGGTTATAAAACACAATCTATGCTGAATAATGGAAACCCCTATCATTGGAAAGAGTATAAAGAGGTTTTGAAATTATACCATTACTTGCATCCAAGAGCTTGTAAAATGTTTGCAATGTTCTAAATCTGCATTGATAGCATAAGCATGAAGGTAATATTGAGAATGCTTCCCATGGGATCTTTAAATTGGATCAAGTCTAATGTTAAGGTTAGACCAGAGCTTCAGCTTTTTTTTTACTTTGAACAATTTTGACTCTATATTAAGCTCCAGTCACATAGAAAACCTTGAAGCAAAACAATTCAACACGACTCTTTGTTCAATTAATAATTTATTGCCTCTGAACTAAGTCTTGAGTTGTGTTCGATCAGGGTTTCTATGTGACTGGGGCATTAGACATGGAAAACATATATGTAAATTGTTTTAAAAAGTTTGTTTCAGACCTTCAAGCCACCTTTCTATTCTTGTGTCTTACATTATTCTACCCTGCTTCTTGCCATGCTAGGTGTTAGCTTCGTGGTGCCTGTTACCGGTTATTTCTGCAAGCTATGTCGTCGCTTCTACACCAACGAAGCCAGTGCCTGGGTGACTCACTGTAGGACCGAGTCTCATTATCACGCAGTCAAGGTATGGCAATAAAACTCTGCTATTCATAATTTGCCCTCATTTAGGAAGTTTTATCAATGTTGATTGGATTTTAATTTAAGAAATTCCTTTTTTATCAGCATTTTCATTAGATTGATCATGCTTTTCCTGTATCATTTCTTTTAGAGATTCAGATGTATGATTAATCAAGAATACTATAAAATGGTTATATCTTATATCATAGCAAGAAACAATAATTTGATAATGCATACCTGGAACCATGTTGTTGATATTCACTCAATTGCTCCACTCACTTTTCAGAAATCATCAGAAATAGAATGAAATTATTGTTTACTCTGTACCAGATATTACTTCATATACAAAAAAAAAACTAGTGTCAGTTTAGGTTGTTCAGATATTTAAATTTTACCTCATAAAAAAAGCTTGCATTCGTAGGTTTGAGCTTTCAGCAGTTGCCTTATTTAATAATTGGGTCATAACAGGAGATCATTTTGTTTTGTTTTATTAGCAAACTGTAAAATAATCTTTAAAAGATGTATATAATTTGTACCTCATTGCAGGCGAAGAAGGAAGCCCAAGCCCTTGTAAAGCGCAAACTCGAGGAAGAGAAGGCTGCAGAAGAAGCAAAGGCGGCTGAGGAAAAGAGAGTTGCGGAAGAAAAGGAGGCAGCGGAGAAGAAGGCTGCCGCAGAAAAGAAAGCTGCAGAGGAAAAAGCTGCAGAGGAAAAAGCTGCAAAAGAAAAAGCTGCCGAAGAAGAAAGGTTGGCGGAGGAGAAAAGAGTCGCTGAGGAGAAAAAAGCTGGTGAAGAAAGGGAGGTTGGAGAGGGAAGGAAGGGCGAGGAAGATGAGAAAGCGGCCGAGGAAAATAAAACTGCTGAGGAGGAGAAGGCTGCTGAAGAAAAGGAGGTTGCTGGGGATGGTAAAGCTGAAGAAGACAAAACTGCAGGTCAGTTGTAAATCAAGGAATCTTTCAAATTGTTTAAAAATCAATTTGTTCCACAAGAAATGCATAATTGTGGAGAGAGCAAGAGGTGATATGGAAACAGCTGAACCAATAATTTCCATTAAAAAAAGAAGTTAAGAGAGCATATTTCTTGTTTTGTCATGAATTGAGGCTTGTTATCTCTGGATTTCTGGTGAACATTTCTGATTTATTCTTGATATCACCTTTACTCTGCAAAAGAAGCAAGATTTAATGAATAAATTAAGACATTTTACGACCAAGTTTGGAAATAGCATTGATGCCTCTGTTGGCATCAATGATGACACCTTTTGAATCCCTGATGTTGATTGCCTGTTTTTTTGTTTTGCCATGGTAGTTGCCATCATGTTATCAAACATGGAGTTAATTAGAAGTCCTAAATTCTTCATTTCAGAGTGGTGTATGGTATTTCTTTATTGTGTTTGTTGAGCCAGCCTAAACTGTAGGAGACAGGATTGTTCGCTGAATAATACAGTTATTGGCTTCTTTGAGATCAAGATTTGAGATGCTCGCACAGATTTTGAGATCCTTGTGATGTGTTGTTGTTTTTCATGATCATCGCATTTTTATCTGAGCACATAGCTCATATATCAAGATTTAAAAAAAGATCTTTAATGAAGACCTCTGAGCATGTACAACAGTTGAAATTTTGAGCTGTGTGCAAATATTATACCCTATATACAATGTGATGTCATATCGGTTACACATGCAATTTGCTTTACACACACTCGAGCACACCTGATTGCATCATGACACCATATCTGAAAATATATTTAGGCTGTGCGTATTATTTTAGATCATGATGTAATTCTAATGTCATACTAGAAAACATGATGATTCTCGTCTGGAGGGTCATGTTTCATAAAGCTCTGCATAGAACTATTCACCACTGTACGAACAACTGGTGATCCTTTCTTGCACTCAGTGATAACTCCTGGCGCTGAATTGCACCGAAGATCTCCAGTCATTTGTACAGTCGTGTTTAAATCTACGCACAGCTTTATGAAACACAGCCCTGGTCGTGTAGGTCATGGAGATGTAATATTAATCAATATCATCTCATTTTAATCCGTACAGAACCAGCCGAGCTTGTAGAGCAAGAAGAAGGAGAGATAGTCGATGATGATGAAGATGATGATGATGGAGGAGAGGAAGAAACGATGGTGATCGTAGTTGGTGCTGATGAAGAAGGACCTTCAGAAGCAATGGATGAAGGAGATGCGGAGGAATTCATTGAAGAGTTCATGGAAGAAGAAACGGAAGTCGAGAAGAAGAGCACCAGGTCTGCGGGGAGGAGAAGGTCTCGATCACGAAAGCGATAAATCTATCGCAGCAGTTCAAAGACATTCTGCCTAAAGTGTTTTGTCTCTCGCAGTCTGACCATTACTTCTTAGTGCCATTAAGGTTCACATAATCTTCAGACAAAAACATTTTATAACTCCGAATTTGAAGTTTCTGGCAACGTCAATTGAAAGAGACTGATGGCCTTTGTGAATTACATTTATATTTGCAACTGTAATTCTTTATTTTGAAGATCAGTGTAAATCACTCTTGCTATGTTAACATTCTTCGTACCCATTGATTAATCATCAATTCAAGGCTATGTTTGATACCAGGGTTCCCAAAGTCATGGAATATCCTGAAAATAAATTGTCATCCTAGAAAATCAGGGCAAAGTCAGGGAATTTCACAAATTTGTGAAAAGTCATGGAAATTTGTTAGATTTTAGGCAGCGGTGAAATGAAAAATGATATCCCGTTCTTGAAATAGCTCTTATGCTACTGATTATGTATGTTCATAGTGGATGGAACAGATGGCTATGAGGGGAGGTGTAGCCATCATAAAATTTGTGATTTTTGGAACCCACGCCAGAAAAGAAGTCATGGAAGCAGCAATGAAGTCATGGAAAAGTTTTGTATGTATATAGCATGAGGTGTAGGTAGAATTGCCTTTTTCATTATTTTTCTGTTGATTGTGAGAAATTGAGGTGATGCCACTATATCTTGGTAGTTTGACGAGACAAGATGTGTGATGCCAACAAATGATTTGATTTAAAATAAAATTAAATCTCTGTTTTAGAGTTTTCAATTCAATGCTTGAGGAATATTCCCATCATTTTTATAGGTAAAAAGATATTGTTTAATTTTTTTTTATCAATGGTGATTTTACTGTCCAGTAAATGACGTGTGACAGGTACTGTTGTAGACAGCAAACATATGCCAGTACATGCAGGTTCTTCCACTTTCATGAACATTTTGCACCACTGTTTCAGTTTTAAGTAATAACTTCATGAGAAAGTATTCATTCTTATTCGGCTATAATAATGTTTCATCATGGTTTCATATTGAATGTGTTATGAATGAAAATGTAAAACTGATATTTGTAAATATATTTAAGATTCCGATGTCAAGAATGGGTAGGGGAAGAGATACATTTTTGCAGACCGAAAAATCTGTTGGTGTGCAGGGGATTTCAAACAGTTTCTCCATGTCCTGTCAAAATGTCAATATTTAGGTTATTAACTCATTGACTACGTCACACATTTAAGAGCTCCAGAATAGGCAGAATAGGCAGGTTTACTCACAGATGCAAATTGTTTGTGTACGTACTCTATTCATAAAGGTTGCTCGTAACATCCTGAAAGCTTTCTCAAGGATTTCCTGACATAGCAACAAGTAATGTATGCAAACTGGATTCCAGGTACTGTAATTCAATTGTGACTAACAGGTCTAAGGATTATACCACGTAACTAGTTTCGTTGACGAGAAATTTGCATACATTAGTTATTATAATAATATTGATAAAGTAACCTACATGTACATTTTTCTTAATAATCTTACCTTCTAATAAAGTTGTGTTTGGTATATGTATTATTATTTGAGGCTTGAAAAGGTTACATTCACCTTTTTGGTGGAGATATATCCAAAATGAAAGCAGTTCTGAATAATGCTCTCTAAAATATAACGAAGTGTTTGTTAGGATTTATACTTTTTATTTTGGAGACTCTTTTCAGAAAAGGAATAACTAATTTCATCAAAGTAACCCCTCAAGATTTCCAGTGATGTGAACCATTCCAGAATATCTATGATAGAAATTAGAATATGAATTACATAACAGCTGAGCCAAATATTTTCTCAGAAGAGAAACCATTTAGGTATTGTTAATACATTTTCTGGAATGGTTGCCATCTGTACATGTATGTATTCTTCAATTCTATTTTGCTGATCATGTTTATGTTGTAGATATTAAGTGGTTTTTTGCATTTATTAGTGTAGTGCACGCATCATGCTTTTATTTCAATTTAACTAATCTTTTTTGATGTTTTATGTTTTGTTTATCATTTTCTGATGAATCATTTGTCCTGTTACAGAAGTCTTAAATGCTTTATCTTTGATTTTAACAGGATACCATTCTAACTAGTATATCAGACATTTTATTAAATGACTCCATCTCCCATTGATGAATCAATCATTGACGTCATTAAAGAAGAACCACGAAGGAAATCACGAATACAACATATTTTACAAGTACGAAAAGGTGATTATGTGGATAATATGTTGAAAGAACTGTTTTATATCAAATTCGATCATGTAAAACAAAAAACCTGATTTTAGGGCTCGCTTTTGCCTTTCGGTTTCGGGATCTTTCGGGTTATTTCGTGTTATTTCGTGTTATTTACTTCATGACGTCAAGGAGAGTACATTTGCAGAAGGAACCATCCAGCACAATTTAGAGGGCAAACTGTCTTCCTCTACATGCTTTGAATTATTTTATTTATATAATTTGTTGTCCTGTAAAGCTATCCAAAATACTATGACGGCAAACGCTCTTGGAAGTAAGGTGCAAATGCATTGTTGTCGTAAATCAAATGGTACGCTCGCACATTCTTTCTTTTGTTTCTTATGCCTTTTATATCTGAGAAAATAATTGCCACACTCAAGGAGTTGTTATTGTAACATTTCATTCATTGGACATGTCTATTTACTGAACCATTTCAAACAGTGTGTTGTGGATGCATAGCTCTATTATGTACACATAAAGAAATTCCTTCCTCTTATTCTGCTGAGTAATGTTGAACAGGAATACCCCGTATAAATCGGCGAAATACTTTCATTTGTGTGCATATAACCATTTCGAAGGCTTCAGTGGAAGTTGTTTGGTTCGGCCAATTTTTGTTTCATTCTTGCTCGAAATATTTTCCCTTTTTTGATCTCACAATACCAATCACTTTTCGCACTCTGTTCGCATTCCGCTCGTCAAACCCGCACGTTCCAGGCTTGATAATGCCTTCGTGATTCTCCTTTAAAGGCATTACAGTCAAACCTGTCTACAGAGGCCACCCCAAGGGAAACAGAAAAAGTGGCCACTGTAGACAGGTGGCCTCTGTAGACAGGTTCTATAACATGCATTTTCACCTAGAGGGAATCGATTTAAGTGGCCACTATAGACAGGTGGTCACTATACACAGTGGCCACTATAGACAGGTTTGACTGTATTTAACAATGCCCATCCATCATAAAAACTGGTGTAAATGTATGCAACCATTTTTATATCTGTGAAACTGAGGATATCTGAAAGTATGACAGAATAAAATGATAGTGTTAAATCGCTTGCATCTTATACAGGACCAATGAACTTCAGGTGATTCTTGTTTTGGCCAAATGTTTAGAACAATGAACACTGCACCTACTGAGTGAGGTAAATTCTATTTCAATTTTGCGATTGCCTTTAAACAAGACAAGAACAAGTGTTAAAAAGAATTACCTGTTTGTAACTGATACTGTTAAATTTAGATAAATTGCTTGCAAATTAATAGAGCACTTCTGTTGTGGGAATAAGGAAGCAAGCATTCTTCATAAACATTGTTCCCAATAGCAAACTAATTTTTTTATACAAATCTTTATCATAAAATTTAGCTGATTCAGCCGATGCAATGTCATATTCTAAACCTTTGGCCAAAACAGGTTGTTGGTCTTGTATGTTTCAAGATACAAGCGATTTAACACCGATAATTTATTTGTGACTGGTCAGTCTCTGATGATTTAGAAATTGTACAATTGCACAATTTTCAGCCTGTAATACGATTTAAGATTGATAAGCGTGATTATGATTTATTACAGTCAAACCTCGTTATAACAAGGTCCTTAGGACCAGAGAAATTATCTCTTGTATGGAAAACTTATCATCATATATCACCTTATATCAGGGTCAAAACAAGATAAAATACAAAGAGATAGGACCAGGAAAACTACCTTGTTATAACAAGATCTCGTTATATTAGTGCTCTTTATAACGTGGTTGGACTGTATTTACATTCTGTATTTTTCCTAAATTTAGCACTTCGGGACATGTCTCAAATCCAACTCATTGTGTAAAAATTTGCTGCTTCTTAGCACTGTTTGTAACCATTTCCATTTCATAGCCATATGAATCATTGTAAACGTTTTAACAAGATTGTGATGAGAAATAAATGTTAAATATCCAGAAAAAAATTAATGTCCTAACTTTCATCTGTTATGTTTTTTTAATCAATCTTATGGCTATTAAAGGTATAGATTCGTAATGACCAAGATGCAGAAATTGATGTTAAATGAGCTGATGTATTCGCAAGTTGCTTTACATGCCTAAATATATCTATGTAGGATATTAGGAGTACATTTATGCTCGTATTCTATGTATTTTACGTCGAACAGGTCAATACGCCATCGTTCCAGCGGTGTGCTAAGTGCTTTAGCGCGGGAGAGCGTCGGCCTGAAATTGGCGGTGCGATCGGTGGTATTGTCTGCGGTGTGTGGGTTCGCGTTCATTTTGTACGTGAAGCATGTTCTGTGAGGAAGTACGACCGCACCAGGTTATTTTATTTTGCGATAATTAAGCCATTTCTAGGTCGATTTCATTCAAACAAACTATGAACATGCTCTAATTTACTATTGAAAAAATGCATTATGGTAATAATTTTACTGCAGCTCGCAAACAAGTTAAATATCTGAAGCGCCCTCCTCCCAAAACTAGTCTTTCCCTTTAAGGTAACTGTAGTAAGCATGTTTCATCTGAAAGAAAATTACTTCAGCCCTAGCTACTTGATCAATTTTCATCTTTGATTAAAACTCAGCCAGGGTGGGGTAGAATTATGTGGGGGTTTCGCACAAGTTGATAAAACAGGGATGCTAAGCAAAAGAAAATCTATTCTTTGTCTTTTACATTTGGATGATGGATCTAAACTCAAGAGATGTCAGTTAACATGTGAAAATATTTCATCAACCTCTTGACCTGAAAATATTTTTATTATTTAACTGCAGATAATTCTGCATAAGTAAAATCTCTTGGTACCACTAAAATTTGTTTGACTTGAAAGAAATTAAACTTGCAAGAAAATGTAAATAACACAGGTTTTGTGTGATATGAGAAAAAAAACCCACTGACTTTGGCACTTATTTGGCTTTGACAAATTAGACTTTTAGGAAGAATTGACTGTATTTCATTAGAAAACCAACAAATATGCCATACAATATGGATCAAGATATGTACAGTCAATTTTGCCTCAAGTCGAACTTGTCCGAGTCAAATTGATTTTTATGGTCCCAAAAGATTCGACACAGGCAGAGTAACCTGTTATGTTTTAGTCATTGAGGGTCCTAGATGAACAATACCTTTGGCAGAACGCCCCAGCGTTATAAATTAAGAGGGAAGAATATGATATTTATCATTGTAAACACCCTGTTATCTAAGCATTTAACAAAAAAAAAAAAAAAAATCACTACGCACCTCTATGGAGGTTCTCTATCTTCCCTCTTTTTGATACAGATCATCGCTATTTTACTGATGCAAATGTTGGAAGGTCTGCATTAAATCATATGCAGACATCTATAGATCTTCCTCTGGTGAAGCGAAAGAGGGAAGAACAAGTATGGAGCACAATTTTCTGGTGGGCCTGATGAAATAAGTGCAAACCTCTGATGTACAGCATATACCAAAGGAGAACCCAACCTTGAGACTGATGCCAACATAGAAAAAAAAGAAAATAAATAGAAACTGTATGGTATTACATTGAATGGTAACTATTGCCAATTTTTTTTTGGAAATCATAAATATCAAATTTCAAATACAGTTAATTCTGCGGTAGTCAAATAATTGCCGAAGTCCATGTGATTTTTCAATCCAATCATAAAGAACAGCCATGATGGATTGTCTTGAGAAGCGGAGGAGCATTGGTAATTTTTTTTTTTACACACTGCCAAAGTTTGCACAGATGTGCAGGGGGTGCTATTGTGCCCTAGATCTGACATTGTCTTCTAGCATCACATTCTGCCAATCTGAAGGACTATAAAAATAATACCCACTGTAAACCATCTACAATTATATTACACAAATTACTTTTCGGAAAAAATACAAATTCGGTTTGTCGGATGGCAGCAGTGGGATCATGGGCCAGCCCAATCTAGTAAATCACACCTCATCTATAAATCCCATTTATCATTTTCTAATCTTTCTAAAACAGAATTTGATTAAAATTAACCTTAATCTTTTTTTCATATAGAGTTTGGGTGGTAAATGGTGGTATTTGCGCTAAGTCTGTATGGGTTATTTGGAAAATGTGCACTTTCTCCAATATTTTTCAAGCTAGTTAAGGAGTCACCAACTTTGTACACAGCAGATGCCCCGATATCCTATATTTTTAAAATCAATCACGATTCCTCTTTTTCTTTTTGAGATTCAAGTGAAAATATCGATTTTTAGTGGATCTTAATATATTTACACATACTGCTTGGGTTGGAGAAGAAG
>BQKZ01000160.1:180986-200647 GCA_036244855.1 Temnopleurus reevesii | reverse complement strand
ACTATTAATGTTTTCCCCTTGCAGTGACAATTCACTGCCAGCGCGCACTGGCAAAATGAACTCAAAGTCGGGTAAACATTTTCAAAGCTGTTCAATTCTCTTGAGTTCATGCAAGTAATGAATAAGCTACCTTTTTCCTGATTCAGAGACATTCAAAATATATTACTTGTATAACAATTCCTACACATTCAGATGTACTTTGAAAAAAAAAAAGCCAGTCGCAGTATTTCATCACTCTCTCCCGGCCGATCCACACCCCGCAGACCCCGGTGTGCTGGGGTCTCTGGCCGGGTGGTGGATCGAAGAAGGCTCGTGGCAGCTGCTCGTGCGCTCCGCTCCGTATAAAATCAGCTGCAGTATTCTCTGATTTTGCTCAAGACCTATTATTGCTGCCAATGTAAGAATCTTCACAGTAATCGTCCGAAATTGAACTACATTCCAAAATCATATCCTTGGTGTTTTGGCTTGAAGTATTGTCTGCTTGTGTGTGTTGTATTGCACTAACTGAATGCAAACCGCTGTGCAGTGAAATGCTGATCAATACGTCATATCGCATAGTGAGAAGGACGAACGTCCCCAATCACTTGACTATAAACAACTAAATAATGTGTCTTTCAAAGTGCCCTGTCGCCTTTGTGAATTTATATATGGATTGAAAAATGGTTTAGATGGAATCTAGGACTCTTCCCCCATTTAATGAGGTATAACATGATTGGTTTTTGCATCTAAATTTCTATGCGGGTCTAGGCTTTTCTTGGTATGGCAATTGATGAACAGCTGCATATCGTCGTCGCTTTCCTCTGCATTTTCATCATATTCCCCGATTTTGCCATGATTAATCTTGCTGTCCGTGTCAGTACTTGGTTCATACTGTTCTTCTTCCGAATCACATTCCATAACAATATATGGTCTTCAAAATCATTCTCTGCCATTTTGTACTTTCATGATGCAATTGATAGAGCTGGATATGAGAAAGCGTTCGATGTAGCTACGTGCATAGAATACGTGTGCAAAATTGAGCTTTGCATGCTCAGCAGACGCCGCGCATCCGGGCTCTGAAAAGTAGCATACAATACAATGACGTATTTTCTCCGCGGGGGGTCAAAATGAATTTTTACGGTGGTTCATTCTCGCAGCAGTGTATATAAGTGTGCTAAAAGGCGTTTATCTCTTTTTTTGCATTTCAAAATAGTTTTAAACAACTTTGAATGGATTCTATAATACTTCCTTGATTTAATGAGGTATAATTTTCCTAATTTACGCACATTTTTAAGTTCTATGCCAGTCTACTTTAACTCGGCGATACAATAAAGTTCCTAGTAACATTTTGCCACGTTTCTTGTAATTACGGGGAAAACGTAAACCCATTGACAACTGGAGCTAGGTGATCCCTGTACAAAGTCAATAGGAATTACAGAATTCAGATGTCAACCGGTTAATTACCCCCAATTATGATGTTTTCCTGCCCCGGGATTTTATATAAAAATAGAATCCCTTAGTACATAATGTACCGTATACAGGCGTTTTAATTGCATTCAAACATTCAAGATTCGAGATTCACGATTCATTTTATTTGAATGAATCATGAAAAAGTAAACAAACTATCAAGAATACAAAGACAAGATAAAATACACACGTTGATGGGGAACTTTAATGCTTTAAGGAGTGATATTTGATTGTTACCAGTAGATTATATCGTATATATCATATTATAACATATCTGGCAATGGTTTTTACGCTTTCTTATTCCATTCCGCTCGAGTGTAATGCTGTGTCTGTCTGTTGCTTTCAGATTCTTTATCTTGGAATTGTGATTTATGCTCCGGCACTTGCTTTGAACCAAGGTAAAATGTTTTTTTTTCTTAAATGTGTATGTGGGTGTGTGTGTGTGTGTGTGTGTGTGTGTCACATCAGATCATTATGCCTAAGCGTTTCATTATTATTCCCATCATTATCTGATTTTTAAGTACCATGCTCACATCGTGGTNGTTTTTCTGTAATAACTTCCATTTTTTGTTTTCTTTCTCAGTATCTTGAGAGACGATTTAACAGAGCTGTTAGGCTTCTCGGGACATTCCTGTATTTCATCCAAACGGTACGATACATATTTTACTGTTCACTTCTCAACTTTTCACAAGAAACTATTTGCCGACTTGCAATGTAGTTTCGTTGGAAGCATTGTGGATCCAGGGTGGCCGAACATTTATTGGCACTATGCACTGATCTTTCAAAGAAACTGGGCATATCATTAGCACGTCGAGGTGAAGCCATATCACCACACATTACACAATAATATCAAATATTGAGCGCATAGCCAAAACTACACTTGGAAGGGGGTACCATTCCTACGGGGACGCATCATTCCGTCCCTCCATTTTCTATGCGCCTCCTCCTCCTTCATTCTTATTGGAAGAATTTTTGTTGTTGTTGGAATAAGGAATTATTTTTTTTAAACTTGTTCGGCCTATAGGCTCTGCCCCGCCCTTACTGGCCAACCCTAAATCCAGTCTTGCGAAGTGCAAATTATTTCCTCGGAAATAATTTTGTGTCAATGAAAAGTCTTTTGCTAAATCTTAACTCTTATTTTACCTGGAATTGTGTTCCGAAAAAATATCATCTCTTATAGTATATACTCAGGCGTTCTAATTGCATTCAAACATTCAATACTTCAAGTTTCACGATTCATTTTATTTGACTGAATCATGAAAAAAGTAAATAAACTATCAAGAATACAAAGACAATGTAAAATACACACGTAAATGGGGAACCGTACTGTTTTAAAGAGTGATATTCAATTGTTGTCAATAAGTTATATGGCAATGATTTTTACGCTTTCTTATTCCATTCCGCTCGAGTGTAATGCTGTGTCTGTCTGTTGCTTTCAGATTCTTTATCTTGGAATTGTCATTTATGCTCCGGCACTTGCTTTAAACCAAGGTAATGTGGTTTTTTTTAATTCCCTTATGTGTATGTGGGTGTGTGTGTGTGTCACATCAGATCATTATGCCTAAGCGTTTCATTATTATTCCCATCATTATCTGATTTTTAAGTACCATGCTCACATCGTGGTAGGGGGGATTTTTGGTGCTCCAAAAAAGGTAGAACTTTTTTGCTTCTCAGCCTCAATTTGGGATTGGGGTGCCAAATTGGCTGAGGTTGCCAGCTAATTTGAGCCAACGGCTTTTTTTTCTTTCTTTCTTTCTTGATTTTTAGGCTCCCAATTTGCTGAGCTTTGAGCCAAATCTTCTGAGGGGACCCCGGAAGTACAAATTTTGCTTGTATTTCGCGGGGGCGCCAAACCCTCCTTCCCAACCCCCAACCCCAAAAATGGGTGCTGGCATAAAATTGACAATGCTATCATTTTCTCTCGCTTCACAGTGACTGGATTGAGCCTCTGGGGATCTGTATTGGGAATAGGCTTCGTATGTACGTTCTATACTACAATCGTAAGTACTGCAAAAAATGAACAGAAACACCGGGGTGAAAAGGGACTCGAAGTCATGAAGGCCTAAATCTAAGGACGTTCTGGTATACATCTTTTAATCTGTGTGAAAAAAATGAAAAGACATTGTCACAAATTATGATTTTTTTATTTTTTATTGAAAAACAAAAAAATCGAGCTGTCTGGCCTATGTTAATACATGCAGATTGATGAAAAACAAAGAATGCAAAAAGGGGGGAACTTATATAGACATCATCAGGATATATATGAAAATTTAATAAAATTGTCGCTTTATTCCCACAAAGTGTGCCTATGTAGGTCATATTTTAAAGTTTAGCTCTTTTGGAGCTCTAATAACGTTAATTATTTAGCTTAATATTTACACAGCTTAGTTTATGTACACTATCAACCATTTAGGATCTGGCAGTTGAGCATTTTTTTACGATGAAAAACAAATGTTACACAATATCTTAAATATAATCTTACATTTTAAGTGCGCTAAAACCTTCCCGAGTGAACCTTTTTCATCCCGAGTTCCTGTTTTATCCCGAATTAGGGTAACTAATCCCTTATTCCACGACAATGTATTCTTATCCGATTTTGTCCATCCTAATGGAAGACAAATCTGAGGATACAATTTATCGTAGGATAATACACTCTAAGAAGTAAGTACTGCAGAAAGGGTGCAAACCTTCGCGAAAGGGTACAATATGTGGCAAATCTCGAAAAGGTGCAATATTGCACGCTCAGAAAAAGGGTACATCAAGTGTGCAAACTACCTACAAAAAAAGGGTGAAAGTCATATCGACAGCCCAAAGCAGACAATGAGTTATGTTATGGAGTCATTGATTGATATCAAGTCGCCAGCACTCATGCACGGGAGAGTGGAACGATCGGACAAGCTAACGACTCCACAGCATAGAAAATCATATCTTTTGTGATTCATTTTTTACCCAAAAGATGCAATATTGCACCAAAATGCCACCCTATAGATGGTTCTTAACAAATTTGATAGGAACTATTTGTTTTGATATCATTACCAATATACGATAGTTATTCCAGTGCTTTTATATTTATCTGTTCGTTATTCTGTAATTATGCATTTTTATAGAAAATCGTTCGGCAAACACGATTACCTGTTTCTTATATAGCTTTTGTGCCACCCTGTAAATTGGTTTATTCAACAATGTCAATCCATGTATGTTTAATCGTAAAAATGTTAGCCAAACAAAATACCAAAATATCCCTTTCTCTGATGGAGACATGAAGAACCATGTGATGTATTATAACTATTATTTCGTTCCCTCGGCTTGTTATCTCCGCCCTCTCTAGACTAGTTTTATCAGAATTTTGGGAAGCACATGATGATTTAAAGGAGCAAGATTATAATTCAACGAAACGAAAGGAGAGAGCAAGTCGAAGCAACGAGATGAAAACCGCCTTGTTCTTTATGCCATACTTACTTTCCGTAGGGAGGTATGAAGGCAGTTCTTTGGACAGACACGTTTCAGATAGCCATCATGGTGTCTGGTTTCTTGGCAGTCATCATCAAAGGGTCTCTGAACCCCGATGGCGTCGACGAAGTCTGAAGGATCGGGAACTATATCAATAAGTCAAAAGTACAAGATTAAAACATACCACATAGTTTTTCATACCATACTTTTCGTATCCTAGGGTGGTATGAAGGCAGTTCTTTGGACGGACACGTTCCAGATAGCTATCATGATGTCTGGCTTCTTGGCAGTCATCATCGCAGGGTCTCTAAACCTCGGTGGCATCGACGAAGTCTGGAGGGTCGCCGGTGAGGGCGGCAGACTCGACATTTGGGAGTAGGTATTTAAATAAAAAANATATTGCACTCATCTTCGATTCGTGCAATATTGCCCTAACTCGTGCAATATTCCCTGGTATTCCATTTATTGCCATCCAATATTATATAAATATCTTTAATATAATCTTAGATGTGAAGTGCGCTCAAATCTTCCCGAGTGCACCCTTTTCACCCCGAGTTCCTGTTTATCCCGTATTCAGGTATCTAATCCCTTATTCCACATTATATATACGACAGTGTGCTCTTATCCGATTTACTTCATCATAATAGATGACAAATCTGTGGATACTATTTATAATAGGATAATACACACTAAGAAATAAGTGCTGCAGAAAGGGTGCAAAGCTTCCTTTGCAGAGGGTGCAATCTGTTGCAAAACTCGGAAACGTGCAATATTGGACCCTTTTAATGTACACGCTCATCAAAAAAGGGTTAAAATACCTTTTTAAAAAAAAGGTCAATAATGTACATTTTGACAGCATCAAGTGGACACTGTGTTATGGTATGAAGTCATTGCTTGACATCTTTTCAAGTCAGCTAGTATTTTCTTACGCATTGTTTGGAGGAAATCGTGAGGCAAACACTATCATCTATTTTTAATGTAAGTTTTGGGCCACTCTGTAGATTTGTTTATTCAACAAGTACAGCAATGTATGTTTAATCGCAAAAAATGTGAGCCAAACCAAACACCAAAATATCACTTTCCCTGGGGGGCGTAAAAAACGATTTGAATTATTCCTATTTTTTCGTTCCCTCGACTTGTTATCTCGCTTGTTCGACTTGCAATCTCGTTCCCTCGAATTACGCTTGACATTGATTTGCAGCTGTAGATGCAACACAGACCTGAAGGCTGTCACCTTACAGTATTGCACCCAGTAAGTCGAGGGAACGAGACAGTAAGTCGATGGAACGAGATTCAAGGGACCTATATAATGAGTGGAAAGAACAATATAACAATTTAAGGAACAAAAGAAGCGCAATGGCGTAGCGGTTCTGACTCTCGCCTTTCTACCAGATGGTCGTCGGTTCAAATCCCACCAATGACGTTTATTTCCTTCACCAAGAAATTCATCAACATTGTGCTGCACTCGACCCAGGTGACTTAAATGGGGACGGAGTAAGTCATAGAGGAATACCTCTATGGAGGAGTTGTTTAAAAAAAAAAAAAGGTATTGACAAAAGTCGAATGAACGAAATAATAATTCAACGGAACGAGAATTAATAAGCAAGATGCCATAATAAGTTAATGCCATACTTACTTTCCGTAGGGTGGTATGAAGGCAGTTCTTTGGACGGATACGTTCCAGATAGCTATCATGATGTCTGGTTTCTTGGCAGTCATCATCGCAGGATCTCTGAACCTCGATGGCATCGACGAGGTCTGGAGAATCGCCGGTGAGGGCGGCAGACTCGACATTTGGGAGTAGGTATTTAAATAAAAAAATATATCAATATCAAATAACATCCAGCAATCATGCCTAATTTTCTTGAAAAGGGGGATAATGCGAAATTATGTGTGCAGAGTGAATGAGTAGTTCTCTATGATGACATCAAGATTGATGCAAAAGTTGCCAACTCATCCGTTTTCCGATTTTCACACTTTGTTCATCTTTATTGGGGGGGGGGGTCCTGATTTCAGTTTAAATGACAATGTTTTATTTGAGAAAATTAAAATCGAAGAAATCATAATTACCAATGGATGTTGCTAGAAAGTTGCAATAAATTACAAGTTGCAGTTGGTCGACATGCACAAATAAATATCGTCTTGCTGTCGGCAGAGACCACACGTAAATAAAAATAATCGTTTTGACTTGCAACTGATTTCCAGTTGATTTGCAATAAATTGCAACTTTCTAGCAACACCCCAATAGTGTACAACCTTTTTTCCTGACAGTTTCAATCCAGATCCGACAATACGCCACACGTTCTGGACATTAGTTTTCGGAGGGTCAATCTTCTGGAGTAGTATTTACGCCGTCAACCAGTCTCAAGTCCAGAGGTACCTATCATGTGGAACGGAAAAGACAGCTCTACTGTAAGTATAACACTCATTTTCGGTTCCCAATTTGAAGAGTATATTTTTTTAACAATTTTATCGTGTCCTGATAATAGACTTCACTTTCTGCTCAAGCTTCGTTTAATTAATTCGCGTAATTTTCAACCAGTCTCAAATTCAGAAGTACCTATCATGTGGAACGGAGAAGACACCTCTCCTGTAAGTAAATCACACATTGCAAATTTTTCAGTTGCCAATTTGAAGAATATACCGTAATTGCTAGAACAATTTTATTGTTTCTTGCAAATAGTCTTAACTGTCTACTCAAGCTTTGTTTGATCAGTTCGCGTAATTTTCAACCAGTCTCTAGTTCAGCGGTACCTATCATGCGGAACGGAGAAAACCGCTCTACTGTAAGTATATCACTCATTTAAAACCATTTCAGTTTTCAATTTGAAGAATATAATTGTTCAAACAATTCTAATGTGTCTTAAATTTCTGCTCAAGTTTTGTTTGGTCAGTTCGCGTAATTTTCAACCAGTGTCAAGTTCAGCGGTACCTATCATGCGGAACGGAGAAGACCGCTTTACTGGAAGTAGACCACTGTTTCTGAAAAATACAAATAATCTTAACTTTCTTATTTGAAGCAACGGATTTTATTTGACCCTCATTATTGTTGCTATGTCGGGACTACCCTTTTACACCATTCGCACCTAACCGATGAACAGACGATGGACAGCCAGTGAACAGCGACAGTTCATGGGGCCTATAGCATGATCAAAGAGATACGATGAATATTGAAAATCTATCATATTTCTATGGTACGCGTTTTTCCATAGACTCACGATTAATATTTGTCCAAGTTTAATTGCATCTTTTATGTACAAGCCCCAGGTTTGGTAATGCATCACCGAGTGTTTTCCGGCCAATTTTAAGGTCCTTATTTGTTGTCTTCAACAAATGAAAAAAAAACACAAAAGGAAAACACACACTGGTGTATAGCTGGATGTTCACCGAAAAAAAAAACCCATAAATGGGATAGGGACGATGTACAGGCGCTTATCCAAGGAGAGAAGGGGTTAGCTGCAGCAAAAGAAGCGGAAAACATTTATACGAAGACCCTTTTTTGGCCGAGAAGAGCCAACATACCAATTAATATATCGGTAAAAAGGACGTCCTATTTGACGTACGTTTTCTTATTCCGAAAGGGTGTCAAAAAGGACTTCTTTTGTCGTTTGTAATTACATCCTTTTTGACATCCATTTGCAAAAAGAGACGCTTATCATGTCCATATCAGTCCATCCCCATTCCAGTGTGATCCTGGCTACACTACTGATACATCTCTATATCTTTTTTTCCTCACACAGAGCCTTATTACTGGCCATCCTAGGTATGATAGTGGTCGTTTCAATGGCTGCTATGTCGGGAATCGTCATGTACTCCAACTTTGCTGATTGCGATCCGTACACCATGAAGTATGTCTCAACCTCTGATCAGGTAAATCTTATAGAACCATTTTGGACAGAAATCATTTTTTGACAAATTTAATTACCTTTCATTTACTAAATTGGCAACACTCAACTTTGTATTTTTTATTTAGAAACATTCCAATTGTAAAAGAAAAAAAAGAAGTTACGAATTTTTCGCTGACAAAATGCGTGTTTAAGCAGTTAAGCGGTATATAAGTTGCCAATTTGTGTGAATATTTAGGATTTTTAAATGCTGAATGTGTTGCCAATTTAATGATTTTTGGCAATATTAGTGATTAGTCAGATCCCATATGCTACTTTAACGCAGATATTGTGAACGTATTAGGCTTCAAAATCAACTTTTAGAGCATTAAAATAGCTAAAATTAACAATGACCTCCTGAGCAAGCATTATGCGTCTGTGGTGCATTTCGTTTAATTTTAATCTTTAGGTATCTTGATAGTGCCTGTATAACTTTCTTCTTTTTTGCATTCTTTGACGTTTGTTCATTACTCTAGTAATAACATAGTAGGTCAGACAGCTTGATTTGTTTTAAATAAGAAAACCATAACGTGCATGTGGCAAAGTCTTTAACTATCTTATAATATCTATGTGTCTTCCACAGTTGTTGCCTTACTTCGTAATGTATCTGTTTGGTGATAAACCTGGCCTACCCGGATTGTTCACATCGGCTGTCTTTAGCGCTGCACTCAGGTGAGAACTTTTAGATAAATAGTGTGTTTACGAAATTGGCGGACGTTGAACTGTGGAAGATAGAAAACGAGTGCGCATCTCTTGTGCACAACAAAATAATGGCAAGTCCGCAGCTGATGTGCACATCCTTTGTTGCGCCTATCAGATTGGCACTGGTTTTCTACCGTCCACCATTTTCGAAAACCCGCTAGAGTCTCACTGAGAGCAGAATGGACAAGAAAACTAGACAAAGTAAACAACTGTCATTCTGGCATTCACAATACATAAATAAAGTAACTTATTTGTTTATCAGTTGAACAGGTGCGATTCATGTTCAACATTTCTTTGCAGAATAATAGGGCAGAATACTTTCTGCTCACAATGATAATACTTACAATTAGGCCAAAACAAAAATGATTTGCTGTCCAAGTCCAAGAATCTTGATATTTTCTTCTAGTTTTTACTTTATCCTATATGAAAAATACAGCGAAAACTTAAGCCTCTAAATCGTCAGGAGCTTGTCTGGACTAAACTCACTATCTCCTTATTATACCTCTTAAGATGCAATAAGTTCTCAGCTCTGGCTTATTTAGACTATACTCAACCTTTGCTCATTATCTCTACTCATTTTAAACTCATTCACTGATTATTATCTCAATTCAAATTCCCAGTTCTGTATCATCTGGATTGAACTCTCTGTCTGCAGTATTTGGTGAGGATATAGTGAAGTCTATCTGGCCCGATATGAAGGAGAGAACGTATACATGGGTAACTAAAGGACTAGGTAAATCAATGATTTATCAGAGATAATGACTTAAGGCCGACTCAAACCTTTGCGTTTTAGCCTACGTGTGCCCAGCGTTTTAATTAAAAACACTCCTCGAGCGCACTCTATACTCTGATCAGACAGTAGACGTTCGGCTCAAGGCGCGTACGCCAAACGTCATTCTACCGTATATCCTGCGTCTTTGTCCGTCCAAGGAGCATTTTAATTGTCAAAAAGGCTGGGCCGACGCAGGCTAAAACGCAAAGGTGTGAGTCGGCCTTTGACGGGTTTTTTTTTTTTTTTTGACGGGGGTTGCTAGGAACTTGCGATCAATTGCAAATCAACTGCAAATCGGTTGCAACCTGAGACGCGCATTTGCATTGGCATCCGGTCTTTGTTTCATACCAGACGCAAATGAAGCAACTAATTTGATTGGTGCATACGATCGACTGGAACTGTGCCATTGATTGCAAATTTCTAGCCACAATCCCTTCGTCCAGCATTTCGTTAGGACAATTAAGTAATGGTAGGGCTACATAAATGGCAAGAACCCAAACGAATCTTTTTTGTGTGAGAATAATACCTAATAAGAATCATTTACAATCGAAGCATTAAAGCACATTTGAATGGACTAATCCACTTAAGATTCCTTATACCTGCGCACATGGTAGTTGGGGTGGGGGGGGGGGGCTTCTTTGGTCTAGAATCGGCGCAAAATTGCCGAAAGCATTTTGGTTTGTCTGTTTGACTTTTGTTGGCTTGGAATTTAGCTTCTTCTTCCTTTCGCTTGTTTTTTTTTTTATATTTTGTATATATATATATATATATATTTTTTTTTTTTGCTTATCATTTCAAATTGATGAAAGAGCACAAAATTTGAGGTGAAGACGCTTACTTTTTCTTGTTAGCTCTTCGAGGCACCAAAATTTCAAATTGGTTGAGCACTCTCCCTTCCAATTTGTAAAATCCTTGGTACGCGCATGCTATACGTTGACACAGGATGATATGTGACGATGTCTGATTTAGTATTTTTTTTTAATTTCCCCATGAATATGTTTTATCTGCAGCATTGCTCTTTGGAATACTCACGATCCTCATGTCATTTGTGTCATCAAAGCTCGGCGATGTCTTAAATGTAAGTAGACATTTTCCATGAAAACCCTGGAGATATCTTATCAACATATTTGAAGAAGTATACTCGTCAGCATAATGCTGTAAATGAATGTTAATTTTGGTAAATCATCTATATCTAGATTTTCTATGCAAATGATTGATCTACATATTGCCAATATCGTTTTCTTTGTGGGTTTTTTTTCATCGTGTGAGACAAGGCATTACATCATTATTTTAAAAAACAGTTTTAAACTTCTACGTTCATATTTCTACATTGTCGTATTGTCCCATTTACTAAATGAATTACACATTAAATAATGTGACAAAACATATAGCAACTAATAGTACATTTCTGCAATTTTCCTGATCTTAAGGAAGAATAAATCAACTGCAGGTCAGAGTAAGCTTTACAAATAATAAATGCAGTGATCATTTGATTTACACGATTTTAAGTCGCAAAATGCAATTTGCTTGATTCAAACATATCAACCGATCCAAAAAATTAGGATGCGCAGAAAATTTCAGGTACGCATACACATACAGGGTGTTGCTAGAAAGTTGCAATAGAACGCAAGTTTCAGTAAGTTGATCTGAAAATGTCAGGCAAAATATTTTTTATGAGCATATTGCTGAAAGCGCACAATATATGCGCGAATGGATATGCTCGTTTTACCTTGCATCTGATTTGCAATCTATTACAACATTCTAGCAACACCCCCGTACATTTTTTTAATTTTCTGTTTTTAGGCAACGTTCAGTGTAGTCGGAATGCTCGGTGGTCCTATGCTAGGCCTCTACACATCAGGGATGTTCTTCCCGTGGACCAACTCTATGGTACGTATCCACTTCTCCCTCATCACGCCTACAAATGTTTAAATCTGCTACCACCATAGCCCGATTAGTCTACGATTTCCTTGCGATTTTGTGGACATCATAGCTGGATATTTTCATTGACAGTCAGTCAATGATCACCACAATGTTGACCGTAAAGTGATCGCCGCACAATTTCCTTCGCATGTCTTACGCCGATCACACGAGTTTCGTGCGTATTCACGACCTCCGCAGCCTCTATAGGTTTATGTATATTGCGGAATGATAGAAATATATAAAAATCGTAGGGTCATATGCTTAAAAGATCTGGGTGGCATCGTGCGATCAGTGCAGGATCATTGTAGTAATGGTTTATTTATTGAATCAAATCATTTCTTGCAGCCAAAGGCTGAATTGCAAATGCATTTACAAAAGATCATTTAAAATACAAATAATACACATATAAGTAAAAATACAAAAAATACACATATAAGTGAAAATATAAAAATACACATATAAGTAGAAATGCAATAAATGCAATTGTGAGAAAATGTTAAAATCCCAAACCTGCCGCATTTTGTAGAATACATATATTCTGTAAAACAGTGCACCTTTGTGAAAAATATGCAATACTGCATCCTTTGACCCTATTTTAGACCAAGTTTATACTGGGGGTCAACACTTTGTAATCTATTTCACCCAAAAGCTCCTAGAACTGGAGAAGGCTCATTTGTGTGAATATTCTTTATATCATTCCTTAAACCGTAGCACTAGTAACAAATTGGGATGACAATTTATTTCTTATGTTTTCTGTTGTTTCATGAATTTTCAAATGTATTTCTTTGTTTTTCGAATTTTTCTTTCCTATTTTTTTCGATGAAATCTGAAAACAGTAGTCAGCGAGTCTCGCACTGAAAAAATATTGCGCGGAAGAGCGATCGGGACGTGTTGTATTACTGTGCACCCTTACAGGTGGAAAGTTGTCACATTTTTTCTTAGAGTGCATATTTGTAAAAAAAAAAAAATAATAATAATAATAAAAAAAAATAAAAATGAATAAATAAATAAATAATAATAATAATTAAAAAAAGATTTTTTTTTTATTGCTCGGCGTTAAATTAACATCATGACACCCATTCTCCCTCTTCCTATAGGGAGCTTTCGGAGGCACACTACTGGGACTCTGCTGGTCCCTCACCATCGGAATAGGGGCACAGATCTACCCTCCACACGTGGAAAGGCCACCGTTGGTAACGGACGGATGCAACGTCACCATGGAGACGTCAACATCATCTGCTATTTTAACTGTAACCAGTATTGCAAACATGACTGAAATTACCGAACCATCAAGGTAAAGCCCCAGTCACATAGAAGCCCGGAAGCAACACGATTTAACACGACTCCTTGTTAAGATCACAGTTAACTGTCTCCGGACGAAGAGTCGTGTTGAATCGTGTTGTTTCCGGGCTTCTATGTGACGGAGGCCTAATGAAATGTTGCATTACGCCGTTTCAAGAAATCTTTATTCGTGTAGATTAATTGTTTTAGGAGAGATGGGGCTTCACATATTGTATTCCCTTGTGAGCTGCAGTAAAATATTCACATAGTACAGTTTTTCAATAAGAAATCAGACTCTGTTCAAAATTGGTTTGAAGAAAAGCGACCTAAAAAGGCTGAATCGTCGCAAAATGACAATAATTCCGTACGCCGTTTTGTTCACTCGCACATGGCCCCACGCGCAAAATGAACGTGAATTCATATAGGAATAACGGTTGACTCACATTTGAAAACTAACATTAGCCATAATGCGTGATGTGTGAAAATCTACTCCCAACTTTATAGACATTTATTCTTTGGCTCGTTTTACATCAATTGTTGCATCCTGACCATTACATACGTTCAAGGGTTTTAATTGTAATTGATCCCAAGCTTGATGGCTCCGCATTTAAAATCATTTAGGAAACTATTTAGCTTTTTCGTATAATCATTTCGGGTTCTGGGGCACGTTAAGAATATTTTGAGGTTTTACAGACAGCATTGAAATGTTGCAATTTTCCATTTTTCAAAAAGTGCTAAGTAGTTCGATCTCAATTGAACTTGTTTAATTTTTCAAATATCCTTATCCAGTCTACTCACTGTAATTGAATTTTCTTCCTTTTTCCCCTTAGACCGGCGATTGCAGGATTGTTCTCTTTATCCTATGCTTGGTACACTGCTGCCGGTATGTTGGTGACCGTACTGTGTGCTTTGCTCATCAGCGCTATTACTGGTAAGATTAATTTATTTTTATCATAAAAAAATGATCAAAGAAATATTCATTTTCTTAATTAAAGACAATGTAACAAATTTTTCTTTTGTTATTTACACAATTTTCAAATAAAAATGTGTGACGTATGTTATTACATTCAAATCGATAAAGAATGAAAAAAGAAGGGAGTTATAAAGGCATTATCAGGATATCTCTCTATCTTATGCCTGGTACACTGCTGCCGGTATGTTGGTGACCGTGCTCTGTGCTTTGCTAATCAGCGCTATTACTGGTAAGATTATATTTTCATTGTTATAGAAAAAATGCATTTTCTTGATTTAAAACGTTGTCACACATTCTGATTTTAACACGATATGATCTATTTCCGTAAAATTAAGTCGAGCGCCAATTCAATGCTCCTTTGCAATGCTCTTCAAATCGGAACTTGCTTGTGATTGTTGTGTAGCATAGTTCAATACACGGCGTACGGCTCTATTGTCCATGACCCACTTTATTTTGTGGAAATAGTTTACATCGTGTTTTTTGTTATTTGAAAAATTCTCAAATCGAATTATGTGGCGTATGTTATTACATTCAGATTGATGAAAAAACAGTAAAGAATGAAAAAAAGGAAGTTGTAAAGGCACTATCAAGATATCTATGAAAATTAAATAAGTCTACCACTAATGCTTTATTTCTGCCTTGTGTGCCCAGATGTAGGTCATTTTCTGAATTTTAGCTTTTTGTAGAAAAAAAAATCATTTTTAGTTGATTCTAAAGCATAATATCTTTCACAGCTTAGTTTATGTTCACCATCAACCATTTCGGTTTCATTTAGGAACTGGCAGTTGTGACCTTTAAAAAAACAATGTCTTTAAATCAGATCATAATCAGATCACCAGGGCGGAAATTGTTGTATTTTGACGTCGTTTTCGACAATTTCAATACGTAAAAATAATAATAATAATAATAATGATAATAATGGTAATAGATGCAATTTATATAGCGCAGGTATCCACTCTGCTGAGTGCTCAAGGCGCTTTGCATTATTATTACCCTGGCTTTATCCCGGCGTACAACAGCGCACGTGGCATTTCAAGGTACCGGTTCACCTCACCTGCGTTGAGTGCAGCACAATGCGGATGAATTTCTTGCTGAAGAAAATTAACGCCATTCGTGGGATTCGAACCTGCGACCCTCTGGTTGACAGGCAAGAGTCAGAACCACTAAACCAAGGCGCCTAATCTTCCTTTACCGTCCATCACCTCCATACATACAGGCGCCACAGACCCGAGAAAACTCAACCCAATGTTGATCAGTCCAATCGCTGATCGGATGTATTGCTGTCTGCCTGAATCTGTTAAGCGCCCCCTACGGTGTGGAGTTGGAGAGGATTACGACGGATATCACGAAGCAAGAAGAGGCGAGGTGAGACAATTTTTTTTCTTCTCAGGAATCAGTATTTTCTCTTTGATATATATAGGCAATTATATAGGATAGTTGAGCATCCCTTTGCTATAGGAATCGGCAACGGCAAAAAGTGTCAATTGTCCTACATCGAAATTTGGTTCATGGGGGAAAAAACTTCGACCTATGGGGGTATAAAGTCGTAACATTTTAGTTTTCTCAATTTTTACTACCTCTGATATGAGATGATAATGATAATTGCAAATTGGAGGTTCGAGCAAATTTCGCCTGTCATGCCATTACCTACTTACAAGCGGGAAATTCGTCTGTGTTTTCACCACGTGACGGTAGCCAAAGGATGTTACATGTTACATGTTACACGAAAGCAATTACAATTTCATGGGACATGTTGAAACGTATTCTTTAACGAATATTTAGGCATATTTCAATAGGATGCCCTTGGATTGCTGCTGTACCAGCATTTGGTTTTCCTCATGAAGTATTACCACGTAATAATATATTATTTGCATGTATTTATACCAAGGTTTATTAATTTTATAGAGTTTCGTCGAAGTGCTATTGTTTCTTTGTTTTTTATTATTCCTGACAGGATGAAGGAGAAGAATTAAAAGTGGGATCTTATCGACACACAGACCACATTAGAGTTCCCTCGCCTACGCCTCGCGAGCTTACTCTTAAATACCATTGATGAACAGTTTGTGTTTCGTAAAGCTCTTCTTAGGGTACGCACGTCTCTACGAACTGGTAATCCGTTCATTCGCCTACGCCTCGTGAGCTTACTCTAAAATACCATTGATGAACAGTTTGTGTTTCGTAAAGCTCTTCTTAGGGTACGCACGTCTCTACGAACTGGTAATCCGTTCATTCGCCTACGCCTCGTGAGCTTACTCTAAAATACCATTGATGAACAGTTTGTGTTTCGTAAAGCTCTTCTTAGGGTACGCACGACTCTACGAACTGGTGATCCTTACCTACGCCTATGCCTTGCGAGCTTACTCTAAAATGTCATTGATGACGATAAACTGTTTGTGTTCCAAAAAGCTCTTCATGGGGTACCCACGACTCTACGAACAACTGGTGACCCTTCCTTGCGTTCAGTAATAATTCCCGTCAGCGGCTGCATCTCTATATGTTAGCACCTGAGAAATGTCCACCTGGGCGGTGTTTCACCATATCGTTCTTAAAGTTACTCATGACTTTAAGAAAGACTGTAGTACGTAAACTAATACAATAGATATATGATTCTCGATCATTCAGCCCAAGAACTGATACCAGTCGTGCGTAAAGTCGTTCTTAAAGTATTTCGTAACTTGGTGAAACACCGCCCAGTGTTTTATTTCAAAAAGCTGAGCGTATATATATCTATGCATGACTCTAGGAATAACTGGTGACCCGTTTAGGCGCGATTCAGCGCCAATTGCTATGTTGTTATTGTTATTGTTTCCTGCATCGAGTGCAGTTAATGGTAACCAGTCGTTCGCAGAGTCTTGCGTACATCCACTAACAGCTTTATGAAACACAATCGTGATATGCGTATACTTCTGCACACAGTCCAAACAGCTTTGTGAAATGGGCCACGTTTTCCTGAGCGAAGATGTTATTACAATCAGTTTTTGTTTTATTTTTTATTCATACAAATCAGATTTATATTAGCCAATTAATGCATTCGTATTTGTATTATTTTGTATATATTTTTTGTTCGATTGTCATTCCAGTGGTTTTCGATTTGAATAGTTTGCAGTACTGCAAGATTCCTTAGAATCACCTCCATTGTCTTGAATAATGAGCTAAGAATTCAATTGAAAAGGGTATTTATCAGTATTATGGCACATTATTGTTAAACAAAAATCAGACACTAAAATTTAGATACTATATTTCAACAGAAAACGGAAACAGTCAGATGTATTGGAGGTAAATTATGTTGGACAAATTCAAATAATAGTTTGGACAAAACTCCAAAGGCAACAAAGGGTATTACTAGGCTTAACGTTAGATATATGGGCAGCCAAAGTGGAAGATAATGTGCTTTGGAATACATTTAGGTCCTAGGTGCTTTGAAAGTAATTTTGTGAAGAAAATAACAACCATTGCCAAATGCGTAAATGACCGCTTCGGCAGTCCATGAATTGAACGTCGTGAATAGCGGTCGCGTCGCAAAGCGAAAGCCTAGTATTGTTGCACGAAGACCAAAATATCCCGACATATCATCAATTCTAAGCAAGAATCTAGGGCATCCTATTGAAATGCTTCTTAATGCGATAGAACACGTTTCAATGAAAGTGTAAATGGTTTGGAAGCAAGTGATTACTTTCGGCTACCATTACTTCGTGAAAACATTGAAGATGTCCCAAGTTCGTCATTGTTCTTATATTCACACCACCCATTTACATAATAATATCAAACAACATAATACATATATTTTTACGAACTAACAATAATGGGATTTCTTTTCTTTTTTTTTTCTTATACACATTCGACTAATAATTCCTAATTACATACATGTATGACTAAATATATAACAGTACTTATTCTTATTTGTTTATATGTTTTTATAATTTGTAACATAATAAATTAAAAGAAAAGAGGATTTCAACCTCTAATAAGCAGCTGGTGCTCTTTCAATATTGTGTGTCTTTTCTTTTATTGTAATACTGGTTTGCATATGCATTTGATATCGAAATATATCTCTTTATTTCTACATTGGCGTCATTCAAGCATTTACAAAAGCTTCATGATAACAAAAGAAAATAATTTCCCCGTTTAATGACTGAATTGGTGCGACATCTGTTCGTCATTTCTCCGCAGAATTAGAGGGAGGTGTTTTTTGCGTGCAAGATTCTATGGTGCATGTCCTTTTGTCCTATCTGCTAAGAGTGTTAGATTCCTAGCTGTCTGATAGACGTATACGCTTCACGACCTCGGAAATTTTGCAATTGTCCTCTGGCTGACGGGCTTTTTTCTAGTTTTTCAGTGATCCATGATCTGCCTATCACTTTGACACTCAGATGATCACGAGTCAATAACATTCCCTGAAGACCGCACACTACTAATTATGTCAGGTAATCATTGTTGGTCAGGTGACACCGTACCAAAGATATTCATGTAATCAAAAGAAATAATAATATAAATTAAATGGCATATATTCCAGCTATCTTTTTCATATGAGCATTAAAAGCAACTATTGGTGGTTTGGATGAGTCCCATGAGATGGCAGGAATCGGTGCAAATGGGATTTTAGGGCAAGTTATACAGTCTTGTGCAAAACTCCATATCCCAACATGGTCCCAACCAATTTATAGGTAGTTTCAATTTCAGACCCTTTTCTGAGAGAATGAGCTGAAAGACCAACCTTCATATTTCATGAAGATGAAGGAAATAAGATGATCTTCTAACACTTCAAGTCTGAATGTTACTGTTCCTAGCACTTATTTTTGATGAATTTTTACTTTTTACTTTTTTACACATGAGTCAATGGGAATATAATTAGTGGTGTGCGCCCTTATAGATCATTCTCAGAAAATCTTCCTCTTTTCTAGTCCCTTGTTTTTTTTCTCTTTTCCCCCATTTTGTTTTCATCTTTCAACGTGTGACTCGCTGCTCAACGTGCTCTACGCCGATTTAATATATTAAACACATTTAATTAGTCATCGCTAGACGAAAAGAAAAAGCAAAATTTACAACGCAATAAATGGCCCCCTCTTGAAAAATCGATATAAAGATTCATAATTTGTGTTTATTTTAGATTTGAAAAATGTTTTTCATCAAGTTTTTATTATGGTTTAATTGTACATATTCTATCATGTATATATATATATATATATATACATGATAACTTTATTCGTCTCGTGTCATGGTACCTGAAGAG
>BQKZ01000160.1:159336-180582 GCA_036244855.1 Temnopleurus reevesii | reverse complement strand
CAAATGAAATGGTCTGAGCTCATCAAGTACTTCAGTGTTTCCCGCCAACCCAATCACTCGCCTCATAAATCATACACAGATGTCCTTCAACATGGAATCGTCTGTTTATTTCCCTTCATAATTCCGGTCATGGCTCCCTGAGCTAATCCAAGTTCACTATTTGTTGGTGTTGGTCACTTAAAGATGAATGATGGCGGGTGATAATTCCCCGGATGAACAGCATCTTTTTACCCTCTAACCCGACACACACTCCGAAAGACCGTGGCATAGTCCCGCTCTACCATGTCTACCCCGAAGTAATACCTATGGGCTGATTCCATACTGCTGCCAAACTTGTCTAGTCAATATCAATATCGAAATGAATATTCAATTACTAACTTATGTCACTACTTACCAGTATAATTAATATCCCGGGGGAAATAATTTACTTTAAACGTATTTAAACGAAAACTTTTCGCAGTGAAAAACTTTCCCATATATACACAATAGGAATAAAGGTGCATCGTTTCACCTTTAAAGCCCAAGTACAGTTTTGGTAAAAGCGAATATTTTTATCACCAGATTTTGTCTTCAAATCTATATGAAATGACATATAGTATCATAAACATATCGCACACAAGATTGTGCGAAAAATGAACGAGTTTGCGAAAAGCTCTAACCTAAAATGTGCAATTTTTTTAGTGTGGTGCTGCACCACACTATTTCAATATTTTCTTTCTTGATAAAGGACAACTTCCCATGCTCAGAATTGGATGGAAATTTCAGAATTTAATTGTTGTGTATATCTCTATATCATTCTATTGTCAAATCTCGGAAATAACTTTGTATACGCTCGATAAAGAGCAAAATAATGCTATAACCAAGAGAGGGCGCTAAATATGATTTAACGGTCAAATTCAAATTTTCAAAAGAATCAATTCGTCAAAAAATATGCTATGGTCTCAAAATGTGTATAAGAATTACATGTCATGATAAACATCCCCAAAATTCAAATTTCTTCATCTTTCCCAAAACTATACTTGGGCTTTAAAGGTGCAAAAAATACTGGGAGCACCTTTTTAGGTGCAATGTTTCACATTTTGTGCAAAAAATCAAACCACAAAAGATATGATTTTGCATTTTCGGAGTGCTCACAGGATATGGGATCGCGTTGCTCGAGCTTATCCGATCGTTCTTTATCAAAAGGGTGCAATATTGCACCTTTTTCGACATATGCCACAGATCGCAATCTTCCGCCAATTATTGCACCATTTGTGCACCATTTTGCACCATTTTCTCTTAGTGTGTAAAACGTAATAATAATAATGATAATAATAATACTAATAATAATAATGATAATAATAATAAAAATAATAGTAATAATAATAATAATAATAATAATAATAATAATAGTAATAATGATAATAATAATAATAATAATGATGATGATAATAGTAATGATAGTGGCTACTTGTATAGCGCAGAGGTCCACCTTTCGGTGCTCATGGCGCTTTGATTGAAAGAGAAGAGTAGATGAAGACAATACAATAGAAGCAAAAATATCCTGGACACAAAAATGGGTATTGCAGTATTTTGATGAAACGAACAAGTACGTTTTAAGTTTGGATTTGAATGTTTATGTTGAAAAATTGCTGGCGTAATTGAAGTGGGAGCTCGTTCCACAATTTTGGGCCTATTACTCAAACAGCCCGATTACCCAAACAATGTTTCGTTCTCGGAATATTTAACAGCAGTGTATATGATGATGAGCGGAGATGTCGTGCAGGATTGCACTATTGAATAGAATTTTGCAAGTATACAGGGAAAATACCATGCATAGCATGATCAACAAGGAGAATATAAATGATATAATATGAATGATAATGGGTGATAATAGCATCCTCTTACTCCAACCCGATATGCATTCATCCCAAAAGCTATTAGGGTAGTGTTTCCTGCCATTTCAAGTGCCAACGAAATTATTTTTTTTCGTAAAATAAACTTCATCATGGTTCAATAACCCCTGTGTCGACGGGGCTATCTGGTAATGTAGATTTTCACATACTTTTTCTTCATCATCTTCTCTCTTCTCCTTCTTTATCTTCTTCTTATTTTCTTCTCCCTCTTCTTCTTCTTTTCTTCTTTATCTTCTTCTAATTTTTCTTTTTCTTCTTCGTCATCTTCTCTTTCTTCTTCATTCCTTCTTCATCTCATCCTCCTCCTTCTTCTCCTTCAATGCTATTGTTTCTTCCTCTTCTTCTTCTTCTTCTTCTTCTTCATCATCATCATCATCTTCATCTTCTCCTCCATTTCTTTCTATGCAGCTTCCTATTCTTCTTTATTTCATATTACCTCTTGCCCCTAATATTTCATTCCTTTACAACGCGTCATAAATCAACACCAAAATTGTCCAAATGTTACAATATTTCAAACAACAATGTTCATGAGAGCGAGACCTCTACTTCGTCTTAGTTTACAATTAAAACCCATTCAGTCGGCTAGCGTATCTCCTTTTCAATTCCTTTCTCAATGAAAGCCAACACTCCTAGCTTTATGGGAGCTCATTACATAAATCAACCTCATAACTTTTGTCTACTTCTCTATTAAATCTGCCCTTGGGTTTGAAGTTCTAATAAATGTCCCATTAGAGTTAGGTGTATCGCCAACAGACTTTAACGACGCCATCAATAATGCAGGTTCCTGAGAGTATTCCTTTCGATAAAAAAAAAAGGAAACGCCCGGTTGAATTTTACAACTTTCCGTGTTACCGGGAAGCAATACGATTACTTAAAAACTTTCTTTGATACTGGGACATGAGTACAATGCAAATTGGGTCAATCACCCCTTCCATATGTAAACTTGAGGCGCCGTGGGAACTTGAGCACCTTGGTCGGGGTTGGGGGCAATTTTTTTGGTAAAAGGTGCGCAAAAATTGCTGAGGGCGCCAGATTTGCCGAGGGATCGACAAATCGAAGGTCGATTATTTTTAAATGTTCTTTTCATTTCATCGGGGACGCTAATTTGGTCGAGTCCGCCCCCCCCCCCCCTCGTCTCTCGATCCTTAGTGCGTGCATACCCCCGTAATTATACAAAATGTGTTAGTATTTTACCTTAGAATTCGGTGCCCCCCCCCCCCCAATGCTCCAGAGTTTTTTCAATGCAAATGCTTCCGAAACATACTTATTGTACGCCGTTTTTAAACTCTTCGGTACTTTAACATCTTACCAAGATAGTAGTGCTGACAAAGAACGCAGTTCACAAAGAACGTAAAGTGAAGCCCATCTGGGCCATGACATTTACATTAGCTTAGCCTGGGGATTACTGATGTGAATCCTTGAGTTGACATATTTGTCAGAAAATGTGATGTACTAGTGGACAAATCCCCACTGACTTTCAATATATTTGTTTCGGAAATGGCTTGATGTCACATTTGGAATAATGGTTAAGTATGATTCTTTCCAAAATACCCTCATGATAATATTGATTATTTATTATTTATTCAAGTTTTCTTTAAAAGACAGGGTGGTCTCGTTCAAGCCGCATGGCCTGCTTTTCAAGATAGCTCTGCCAAAACATAAAATACAGTCATAACATAACACAGAAAAAAACATAAAAGATAACATTTCCAAATAGAATAATAGAAATAGTTATAGTAATAATAATAATCATATACTGATACTGAGAATGAACGGCTTTTATATAGCGCTTATCAACTCTTCATGAGAAGTCCCTATAAGCGCTCTACAATTGCAGCATTATCACCCTGGCTTTAGCAGTGCCGCTGTCAGGCGAATAAGCTTTTTTTTAAGGAATAAGTTCTTACTGGTCCAAGGACCCATTCCTTTCACCTGGGTTGAGTGCAGCACAATGTGGATGAATTTCTTGCTGAAGGAAATTAACACCATGGGTGGGATTCGAACCTACGATCCTCTAGTTGAAAGGCTTGAGTCAGAACCACTACACCACGGTGCCTCCAATGATAATGATAATACATGGATTTTAAACAAAATCATAACCAAAATATACTTAAATCAAGAATTGTTAAAGGCGTGCAAGACACACAAGCGATAAACTTACATTAATTCTTATGTTGAATTTGATCTACATAATGTATAATGAATATTCTGATGTGGCGTCACAGATTCTGTCCCAGTTGCCAACTCAAAGATCCGTATCAGGTGATATCACCGAAACTTTGAAAATGCATAACTTTTAAACGAATTATGAGATTTTCCTCATATGTTCACATTTTTTAAAATGTAATCCTTCGTAATTCTCTGACAGCATGATAATGTTAGGGGTGGGTATCCGTATGATGAATAATTTCTAATAATCATTTTTAAAGATTTTAAATCGAATGTGCTCCAATTTTACGGATTTTTTTCTCCTGTATGTTTATACCGTATACCTATATTTGTTATCAAACACCATTATTCCGTAATAAATGAAGACGACACATTCATTTGCGAAACAAAATCAGAGTATCATCTGTTTGTTTATATGTTTGTTTTTTTCTTTATTTCTTTATTTCTTTTTTTGCTTGGCTTGCCAGTTTCTTAAGAGGGGGCAAAATTTTATATAAGGTCGTAAATTTTGAGCTAATGCTTTTTTTTTCATTTCTATTTATTCATTTTTTTTTGCTTGTCAACCCATCAAATCCCTCGCTGAGAGGGGGTGCAAAATAGAAGCTGGTCGCCCCCCCCCCTTCTCCCCGGGGGGTTGTCTTAAAATCCTAGGTGCTCGCATGTATAGGGGCGCTTTGTTTGGCTTCGTGTTTACTTTGCGTTGGTTTGTTTCTTTGTGTTTATATACTCTTCATGATTTTGTCATATTGTTTTGATCATTAAGGTATTCCTTTGTATTAGGCTGAAGATAATCGAAAATTGGATTTTGTATTAGAGGGGAATTACACCCAGACAATAATGTACTGTCAGTAAATGAAGAAAAATCAGATGAACAAACTGTGAAAAATTGAGCAAAACGGATAATCCGTTCAAAAGTTATGAATTTTCAAATTCATCATTTCCACCTGTGCTGGGCATCCTTGAAATGGCATGCGTATATCTAATTAGCATAATCTGTGATGTCATACATGGAGAACTCCTCATTCACTTTGTATATAAATTTATTGAAAATGGATCAATATTATATTTCAAATGAGGAATCAACCCCGTTCTTTCTGGAATGCTTACAGAATTGATGTGGCTATAATATATTTAACCGAAGAAACAAAATTTTGTCTACTTTTCTGGGAAAAGAAGAAAATGTGAAATGTTGTGTACAAAGCGAATGGAGAGTTCTCCATGATGGCAGCCATTTTGTGCCTGTGCGTTTGCCAATTTAAGGAGCCTATGAGGGGTGTAAATCAAAACTTTGAAAATTCATAACTTTTGAATGGATTATCCGATTTTGCTAAAATGTTCACAGTTTGTTCATGTTATTTTTCTTCCTTTAATGATAGCAATTTAATCTCTGAGTGTAGATCCCCTTTAAATAAAAATGTATATGCGCTAATTTAACACCATAATTTTGTAACTATTCTTTTCCACAGTGAACTCGTCAGTTATTAATAAAAAATGAATACTTATATATAGCAACGGTCTCCGCCAGGCTCTGACGCTCATGGCGCACAACATTTTTCTGCCCAAATCGATTTTGTTGTCACTCTGAAAACTTCTTCCCTGTTAAAGATTATCTGGGATGACAAGATCAAAAAAAGTGAGAGGAAAACGGAAGTTGGGAGCTTAAAGACGCCACAATCATTCGCAAAAGATTCTGAATATCATCTGCCCGTTCGCTTCCTCAAAATTGTCCGAGCTTTGTTCTGCCCGGTTTGAAAAACATCCCCCGAAATCCATCCAAATCTGTCTAGATTTCATTTCCATGGATCTTCCATGTATGACATCGTATTCAATCTCCACTCGGATGCTTTTCCTAAATCGTCCCGAGATCATGTTCTTTCATTTTAAAAGGTCCAAAGAGTATATATTTGGGGAGACATTTGTCGCCCCTCTAATGCAGATTAAAACTGAGACGCGAGTCGAGGAGATAACTTTACCTATCGATTGTTTTGTTAATGGTCACGAAAAACATGCAATATAAATACATCGGATGCGGTGCTAGAAAATGTTAAATAAGCAAATTTTCGCAAAAAATATTAAAGTGAATATTATAACTTTTGGGGAAGAGAAATGTCGCCCGTCAAAATCAGAAAGGAGTAACTGAGAGAGGAACAAACTTTCCCTATTGATTTTGTTGATGATATATACGGGGAAAGCATAATACGTCATATATAACGATACAAATATAGATGTAAAGTTAAACATGGTTTCTTTGAAACTGTTCTGATAATGATATTGATAAATAATTACCACAATTCGCCTTATTTATCCGGGGGGGGGGGGGGGGAGATGATCCGGAATCTGTGATGGGTCGAGCAAATATTAAAAAGAATGGAGGAAGAGGCGATGAACAAAGGGGAATGGCGAAAGTCAATCAGAAAAATGAGAATGAGAATTACCTCACGAAAGACCAGAAAAGGATCTTAACAGACTTCTTCCCCAAAATTTCTCAAGAGAGATATTGATAATAATAATACATCTTCTTTACCCAAGGTAGTCATTTGCAGCTGTAAGCTGTTCATCCAGGGGCATTGCATAACATAAAGTTATTATTACCCTTCTCCATTCTTAAATGCCGAGCGCCTGGCAAGAAGGCAGAAGGTCCCATTTTTATAAGTCTTTGGTATGACTCGGCCGGGGATCAAACCCACGACCCTACGTTCATGGGGCAGACGCTCTACCACTGAGCCACGCATGGAGGGTGATGAGGAGGAGAAGGAGGAGGAGGAGGAGGAGCGAGCGAGATGCGGAATCTTGGATGGCTCGCGCCAATATTTCCAAAAGAAGAGAGAGAAATGTAGATAGACAGAGATGGAGAGAGAGAGAGAGAGAGAGAGAGAGAGAGGGAGAGAGAGGGGGGAGAGAGATGTGAAGGAGATGTGAATGGTGACAGTAAACAAATTAAATAATAATCAGAAAGAAGACAAAACGCTTAAAGGGAAGCACCTCAGCATCTGAGGAGGAGAGATGTTAAATAATTTGAAACAAAACTGGGGAGGAGAAAGAATATGATAGAACATACAAATGATAATTAAAAAAAACAAAGAAAAGCATTTCAACAAACCTCATGTTATTTTTATTTTATTCAATGATAGTATGCTCAATGAGTGGGAGGGGAATGAGGACTAAGATATGGAATCTTGTCGGGTTTTAGGAGGAAGAGTGGGAGGAAAGAGAGAGAGAGAGAAATAGAGAGAGAGAAAAAAGAGTGAGAGAGAGATGGCAGAGGGTGGAGGATGTTCAAGAGAGAGTGAGAGAGAGAGAATAGAGAATATACAAATACGTGAAATACACAAAACATGCTGAGAAAAGCACCTCAACAGTCCTCATCTCTATTTTCTTTCAATAGAAAGTATCAATGAAGAGAATGGAGAGGAGGAGGAGGAGGAGGAGGAAGAAGTAGAAAAGCAAAGCCGAGAGAGGAAGAGGACGAGGGGACAAGGAAAGACATGGAAAAGCATCTCAAGAAACCCGATGTCAACATTTTCCCATTTCGATGATATTATGAGGAGGATGGGTAAAGCATCTCAACAAACGTTATTTCATATCTTTTAATATATATCATATACCGTATGAGGAGGGAAGGAAGATGAGAAAAATCATCTCAGCAAAGCCCAGAAGCAGGAGAAGGGGATGAGGAAGACGAGGAAAAGCATCTCAACCAGCCTTGCAGCCTTGTCTCATAATAGAGATGATATATCAGAAGGAGGGGGAGGAGGGAGAAGATATGGAAAAGCATCACAACAAAATGCATCAGAAGGTTTTTTACATAAAGATGATCGATGGGGAGGAGGGGGATAGAGAATGAAGATGAGGAATCTAGGATGGGTCGGACCAAGATTTCGGGATGCGATCCGGGGATGAGCTGAGCGTCTTATCATCTTAGCGATGATGCGTTCGCCAACTGGTAGAGGATCAACGGGACACGTGGGCCCATTCAGCAACAATCAGCGCTTTCAAAAGTCGCCCGTTGATGACAGTGACATATGAAATGATAGTAAACAAATCTTCCTTGCAATACCCGATATCAAATGAACCTGGAAAATCAAGGACATTCGAACACCAAACCCAGGGTAAAGAAATGGTGATGATGGATGTTTTCGAAGAAATTTATATAGCCTTGGTTGTTTAAGGTGTACTGTACTCTGCTATTATAGCATCTACAAAAATATTGTATTAATGTCATGATGATTAGGGCTTTCACGTCAGAATCTGATGATATCTACATCTGGGTGTGATGGATTGATGTAAGCAAATTTTCCATGAAAAAGGAGAACGGAAGTTGCAGGATTTTGAAAGGGTTGATGGATTAAAACAGACGTATGTTATCTTATGTATTACAGTATACATCATTATTATGATACCGGGAAAAGCTGTACCCTAACCCTTAAACCTTACCCTAACGCTAGGGTAAGGGTTAGTGGATAGGGTTAGGGTTTAGGGTTAGAGTAAGAACTAGCTCAGTTGGTAGATAATAAGACTTCAAGTTTCAGGGTCATATTTTCCAGCCCCACGTTACGGAAACCCGTCAATTTTACCCCTCACCCACATGTCCTGTAACCCAAACCTTAACCCTAAAAAGCCCAAGCTATTTTGATGTCTCTGTGCCCCCCCCCCCCCCTCGAGAACTTCCACAATATTTGGTGGATCGGGCTAGAATATTTGGCACAGATGTAGAGCAAGCACAGAACTCCGAGTTCTGTGAGAGCAAGTCGTAATCTACAATTTGGTACCATTGGAATTTCTCAAGGCCACCATTTGAGGGCGCAATTCAATAAAATACATTAAAAGAGTGTGAATTTCGTCAGTTTTCACATATTGTCTATTAAAAGCAATATTATGAACAGAAATATGACTGAAATGTGATTTTAATCCCCTTTACTATCTTAGGAACATATTCCATGCCGTTATTGAGCACATTAGATGCATAGTACATCATGTCACATTTTACACAATGTTGGTCGTAGAGGGCGCCAGACGGCTTTTTAAAATATCATGTTATTCCCAGAGATTTTCACTTTTTAGGCTCCAATCTTCATCAAACTGATTTTTAGGGCTTTTTGGAGGTGTCTGAGCTACTTTTATTTGCATTAGATTCAAAATATTTAAAAGTATTTTTAAACATTTTCTCTAATATTTATGTAAAAAGTCACTAAAAACAAAGAAAAACAAAAGAAATTTGTCGGAACTGCGTTTCTTGTTCAAAATGCATAGGAGAGAGCAAAATCAACTAAAATATCATAAGTTGTGACTATTTCCAAGCATTTTGGGCCGATTTGGAGCTGAAAAACTAAAATTATTCGAAAAATGGACAAACATGCCTTTTCTTTTATGATTACCATGGCAACATAAACTTCGGGATAATAATAAAAATAGTATCATAATGTCCGCAACAAAATTTCAGAAAAAGTCACCAAATTTGAGCGTAATCGGACCGAAAACGTAGGAGTGGTTTACGATTATGTGGGCTTTTTTTTAGGGTTAAACCAATCCCCTAACCCCAACCTCTACCCCTGCCCGTAAACCTTACTCTAACCCTGTCCTCTTACCCCAACCTTGAACCAATCCCCTTACCCTAAACTCTACCCTTACCCGTAAACCTTACCCTAACAATAATTTTTAATCCTTTCCCCTAACCATAAGGCTCTGGTCACATAGGGCCCCGGAAGCAACACGATTCGACACGACTCTTTGTCCAGAGGCAGATAACTTGGAATTACCAAAGAGTCGTGTTGAATCGTGTTGAATCGTGTTGCTTCTGGGGTCCTATGTGACCGGGGCGTAACCTCTTAACCTAACCCGAAAACTTACACTAAAGTGCAGCTTTTTGGAGGGTAGTTGTCATGGAAACTCGATTTTTGGGGCCTTTTGCACGTGATCGTACGGGCAGTCCACCTTAGCGACATTCAGTCGAATCACAGAACATTTTGATTCCATATTTATCCACGGAGGCGTCTTGGTGTAGTGGTCATGACTCTCGCCTTTCAACCAGCGCAGAGGGTCGTAGGTTCGTGTCCCACCCATGGCGTTAATGTCCTTCAGCAAGAAATTCATCCACATTGTGCTGCACTCAACCCAGGTGAGGTGAATGGGTACCTGGTAGGAATATTTAATCCTTGAAACGCCAAGTGCGCTGCGCTGTTGGCTGCGGGGCTAAAGCCAGGGTAATAATGCTGCAATTGTAGAGCGCTTAGGGAATTCTCTTTCTCAAAAGCCGTTCATTGTCATAATCATCTCTCTTGTCAGTGCAGGTAAACCCTTTTGCTCCCCTTATAAGAGTTAGAACCACTTTACATTGACGCGTACACACGAAGATAACTCTCGGTAAAACATTGTGCGTAATTTCAGATCTACCATAGATGTCGATTTCCAATTTTCATTTTCCATCATTGAAGCAAATTTGAAAACTAAACAACTCTGTGTATTCATTGCCGAATGAATTTATATTCCACTCTTTTAAACATTCGAGAATTATATCCGCATTATCAGATTATAAATATATACTACTATAATAAAATTGAATACGAGAACAGTAATTCTAAAATTTGAGAAGTATTTCATAACAGTAATGGGGGAAAAGGAAAGGGAAATTAAAAAAAAAATTAAAAAGAAGAAGAAGCAAGTAATAACTATATTCACACGTACTTAAAGTTTTGACGCTCAAAACAGTTTCAAAAGCTTTTATTTATTGCGTTCATACAGAACATGCCAATTCAAACTCGCTACATGACTCACTTTTGGTTATTCATTTACTAACTTGATAGTCTACGAGTAAAGACCATTGATTTCGGTGTTCCTGTATTTGCACATGGGACTTTTGATAAATACCAAATATTATTTCGAGGTGCAAATGTGACGAAAATAATAAATTCAAAGATAATTGTATATTATGACAACCAGAGTCTTTAATTTGTGAGGATTTTGAGAAAACTATCAATCGCTGTAAGTTAGTTAATTAGCTGGTCTTTTAAATTGATTTATGGGAATGAAACGTACTGCGAAGTAAGGAAAAACAAAATCAAACAAATTAAGCGAATAGAACATTATGAACTAACCAATAAGGAAAGGTTCCCTGCAAACACTTTTTCACAACGTCAGCAATTTTGTATTCCCTGAGAAAACTAATAAGATTCATATAAAAAAACATCAAAAGCGATGAGCGTCGAAAGGGCATAGTATTGCATCTTTCCGCGAAGTTTTGCACCCTTTGTCCACCATTTTTATTGCATATATAGAGAAAAACAATTTGTAGATATCTACAGTCACTGAACTTAAACTTAATCACATCTAGAAACTAAAGAAGTAAACATCTAGGCTTAAACATTTTGTGAACAAATACTACTCTGACGTATGGTAACTCGCGTGTGACTGAGTGAGTGGCGTGGCACGCGAAACGAAAATCAGTCCAAATACGCACGCCCAACATATCGGGATGCTAAGGTCCCGGTTACATATTTTATTATAAACGACCTCGAAAAATGCAAAGTGGTCAGATTATCTCCATCAAGACTAGTTTCCTGGATTGGCAGTAAATTCTGCTACTTCTTTGAAATTCCTTAGAGGCATTGGAACGCAATTCTCCCTCTTTTTCATCGCGTGTGACATGCTATAAGGCCAACTCACACCTTATGCGTTTTTATCCTTTGTCGGTCCAGCGTAATTGGAAATTAAAAACGCTCCCTTGACGCACAAAGACGCAGGTCATATGGCGGGCTGACGTACATTTTTTTTTCATAGATATCTTGATAGTGTCTTTATAATGTCATTCCTTTCTTCATTCTTTGTCATTTTTCATCAATCTTAGGGGATATTTTTTCAAAATCAACTTCGAATCAACTGCAACTTTGCAAATTGTAACGCACATTTTTAGTCGCGCAAGGTTTGAACATTTAACAAGACGCGCATGAAACACTTATTTTAATTGGCGCGTTCCGATCAACTGCAAAAGATGCAATTAAACTTACGATAAATATTTATCGTAACTCTAAGGCAAAACATGTACCATAGAGATACAATTAATTTTTTATTAATCGTATCTCTTTTATGTTACAGGCCCCTAAACAACATCCCAATGTCTTTAAATGCTCAATGGTGTGACCGGAGCCAAGAAGCAGCGATGCTTGCTCGCAATATGAGGATGTTGGGCTGCATCTGGAATTGTTTTTCAGACATAATCGGAATCCGAGAGCTCCTTGGCATTCCCCCATCGTTTCGAATCGAGGTATACACGATGATTTATTTCGTCATGATCTTGACGTTGATGGGCTGGTATTTTCTCCGATCAAAACAATGAAATATTACGAAAGCAGAAACGGTGAGGGTACTCTGGTCAATTACAAAACCCAGAGAAACTGATATAAGAGAAACACGATATAAACTATTTCCGTATAATTAAATCGAACGCTAATTCAAAGGTCCCTTGTAATGCTATTCAAATCAGAACCGGCTTGTGATTGTTGTGTCCACACAATTGAATACTTTATTTTACGGAGATATTATCGTGTTAAGAATAGAAATGAAAGAATAAAGAGGAAATGCATAACACGTCTAGATCAGTTTTGGGAGTGATGGCGTTTCAGATATTTCACTTCTTTGTGAACTGCAGTACATACACTGACATATGTCATCATAATGCCGTTTTGAAACAAAAATGTCGCCGTGTGTCGCTTTCGTCAACAGAACATCGCTTCACGAGCAAAATTAATACAAATTTACACTCTACACGTAACATCGCCGGACGCTCCATTCACTTTGCCCCGTATCGGATTGCTGTTCATTCATATAGCGCTCCCTTGGAATAACGGCTGAATATCGTTTGATTGGCATTTTCAAAGTAAAGTACGCTATAATACGTGCGAAAATCTTCTTCTAATTTAAAGAGAATAATGCTAGAAAAAAAAATCATGCTCCGCAGAATATCTTGAAAAGGGAGAGGATGTGTAGTCCTATTTCACTCCCTGTCATAGATTCGCACGTATTGAAACGTCGATCATATATTTTGGATAGAAACACACAGAAAAAAATCATATTAGTTCATGAATTAATAGTATGCTTGTATTATTACGAACGAGTGAGAATTCATATTAAGTAAAATACAAAATGCGAAACAAGCAGAGCGTGCACACCCTATGCCCTAGATTTCGCTTACGTAAAGCCCCGGTCACATAGGACCCCGGAAGCAACACGATTCACCTCGACTCTTTGTTAATTCACAGTTAAGTGCCTCAGAAAAACGAGTCGGGGTGAATCGTGTTGCTTCCGGGGTCCTATATGTGACTGGGGCTAACAAAAGAAAATGTATTAGGAAACAGAATGATTGATGTAAGGATATCAACAAGCTATATCAGAAATCTTCTAAAGAGAGGTGGCGGAAAATGAGACTTATCCCAGCGGCACACCTTGATGCTTCTTCACTATATGAGTAGAGTTTAAAACCCAAGTATAGTTTTGGTAAAAATTAAGAAATGTGAATTTTGGGGATGTTTACCATGACATATAATTCTCATACACATTTTGAGATCATAGCATGTATTTTTACGAGCTGATTCATTTGAAGATTTGAATTTGACCGTTAAATCATTTTCAGCGCCCTCTCTTGGTTATAACAATATTTTGCTTGTTATCGGGCATATACAAACTTATTTCCAAGACTCGACAAAAGTATGATGATAAGGAATACACAGACATTAAATTCTGAAATTGTCATCCAATGAGAAGTTGTCCTTTATCAAGAAAGAAAATATTGAATTAGTGTCAGGGGACACGACGCTGAAATATTTTGCACATTTTAGGTTATAACTTTTCCAAACCTTGTTATTTTTTTCGCACACTCTTTTGTACAACATGTTCATAATACTATCTTTCATTTTATATAGATTTGAAGACAAAATTTGGCGATAAAAATATTCGCCTTTACCAAAACTTTACTTGGGCTTTGATATATCAATATTAGGACATTGATGTAAGACAGCGAATTGCTGATGTCTTGTACCTATATAAATATATTTTCATGAATAGATAAATGATAAAATAAATTGAAAAAAAATGAGGAATTCAATTTGGAAAGGTGTAAGGAAAGTGCCTTTTCTAACACCTAATTCACAATTAGCCGGTATTTAGCCAGCGATTAGCTTGTAAACAACCGGTGTTTACTAGCAGACTAGTACATGTTGTATGATACAACACAACAACTGTTTCTAGTAATTTTTTTGCCTATGTTTTTTGATACGCGTATTGACAAAAAACATCGTTCGGTGTTAATCTGTTTTTCGGTAGAAGCGTCAATGAATAACTCACAAAAATGTAAGTTCCTTCATGATTTACACTTCATGGATCTAGCAATATTCTTTCTCTCTATACAAAAGAGTTTCCAACCGACAAAACACTTAAATTTTCGCTCTCAAACTTCTAATTGATATCTGAATTACATGTATGATAAAGCGATTTTAAGAAGGATTTTTTTTTTAATCTAAACTCGTTTAAAGAAACAAAATTGCCAATGAATATCGTTTAATGAAACATACTTACGCAAACGACCCAACAAGTTGAAATAAATGAGTGACTGCATTTCCTTTATTATAAATGTTATCATAATCATTCTCTATGATATTATCCAACATTATATGATTCTTAAAATCCCATCTCGATATTCGTTAGCGTCAATTCAATATGAAATTAAATATTTTGTTTCAGTTAAATCAAATCACAATTTTGCTTTAAAAATTCCCCCAAGCACTGCGACCATTTCTTTCTTAAGCCCCGGTCACATAGGATCCCGGAAGCAACACGATTCACCCCGACTCGTTGTTCTGAGGCAGTTAACTGTGAATTAACAACGAGTCGGGGTGAATCGTGTTGCTTCCGGGGTCCTATGTGACCGGGGCATTAGTCATACTCACAAGCGCACACTTTTGCCTCGAGCATTTTTATTGATTTTTATTGGTTTTAAACGGTGGTACAATACTTTTAAGAAGTATTGTTTTACCTGTTAATCTAATTCAGCCGTAGGGCTGCCATGTGCAATTTTTGCTATATACATTTTTGAAGTCTAAAGTTTCAAGCATATTTCGATTTGCCTAAAGATGATTTGGTAAGATGTTCTCAAATTCTCATTAATTGTCTGGGTTATCGTATCTGATTGAAATCGTTTTTTATTGATTTCATTGTTCTTATTCATGTATATGGTTTTTGTATTCTGCTTTTTTGTTAATCTAGTAACGAAAATCAGAAGAAGTCGTTACTTATAAAAGCTGGGTCTTGACCAGAAAATCTTGTTTTCATTAGAGGAAGAAAAAATGAGACGAATAGATTGAACACAAAGTTTGAAGAAAATAGGACAATAAACAGATAGATACATTAGTTATGAATATTCCAATGATATAACTCAGGGGTGATTTTTCCTGCACATTGGCAACTTTTTGTCACCTGTTATGACGCCATACGCCATACACCTCTCTCTCTTTAAAAAAAAAAAAAAAAAAGCTTTCTCAACCCTTTTACGCAAAATAGAATTTTTTGTCGTCCATAAATCCATAGGTTAATATACATGAACTGTGCATTTAAGATAATAATTATAATAATATATAGCATTTAAACACTCCATCTCTCTAGTCACCTATTCAGAGGCGCGAGATAAATGATTACCCGGCAATAGCATAGCTGCCAAGTAGGCGCTTCTGCATTTAGAAGAATAAATTCCTGCCGGTACCCATTCACCTCACCTGGGTTGAGCGCTGCACACTATGGGTAAATTTCTTGCTGAAGGAGAGATTCGAACCACCGACCCTCTAGTTAAGAGGCGAGAGTCCGAACCACCGACCCTCTAGTTAAGAGGCGAGAGTCCGAACCACCGACCCTCTAGTTAAGAGGCGAGAGTCCGAACCACTACACCACGACGCTCCCGAGGTAAAAGCAGATTCATAAAATCAATAAGTCATAATAAGTTAGCAGTCGAGAAGACCATGTCATCTGTCAGGCTACCAAAAGTTGCCAATGTGCATGAATACTCATCGTTGAGTGATACAATCTAATATTCATAACTTTGATTAGTTATATATGTTCGTCTGATTCTTGTGCTTTTAATATATTTTGGCCCAGATCGAGTCTTTAAAGTCATAAAGGACCGCGGAACGTTTTGAGAAGTGTGGGGGGGGGCTACCACATTGGGGCTTTGCACGTATTAGCTGAACGCGGTCCCTGATATACTAAAATATTCTCCATTGCATTTGGAGGCAGAATTATTCTTCAATATTTCAATATTTTAGGGGAAATAGGCCTAAATATTTTTGCAAGTCAAATCAGATGCTGAGTCATTATCATGGCAATCAAAAGTAGGTTTAAAGCCCATTAAGTAAAGTTGTGGTAAAAGCGAATATTTTTATCGCTAACATTTTTCTCCAAATCTATATAAAATGAAATATAGTATTTTGAACATGTTACACAAAAGATTGTTCGAAAAATAAACGAGTTTTGGAAAAGCTATAACCTAAAATGTGCAAAATATTACAGTGTCGTGTCCCCCGACACGAATTCAATATTTTCTTTCTTGATGAAAGACAACTCCTCATGCACAGAATTGGATGAAAATTTCAAAAAAAATTTGTAGTGTATACCTTTTTATCATTTTATTGGGAAATCACAGAAATAATATGCCAGATAACAAGCAAAATATTATTATAATCAAGAGAGGGCGCTAAATATGATTTAACAGTCAATTTCAAATTTTCAAAAGAATCAGTTCTTACAAGAAAAAAATGTTTTGTTCTCAAAATGTGTACAAGAATTAAATGTCAAGATAAACATCCCAAAAATTCACATTTATTAATACTTGCGCCTCTAATGCAATCGATTCATGCCACCGACAATTCTAGCAAGGCTAGTTCTAGCGCTGTCAAATGATATCTGACCATTACGTGGATATCGATCTAATAGCTCTAATAGCGATGGGGAAGTGGATTCTGGTTTGGGAACTAATACAAATACTATCCGTCTCTCATTATGGGGAAAATCGTTAATTTTCGTCCTTAAAAGAAGAGTCTACCCAAAAATGATATTTCTTTCAACAGAAGATGAAAAATTAGATGAACAGAACAAAAAAAAGTTTTGAACAAAATTGGACAACGAGTAAGAAAGTTATGAATATTTATATATTTAGCCAAACTGGAAACTGATGACGTCATAGGTGCACAACTGACCATTTATTACATTCATATCAACGTCATAAAATGTTACTTTTCCCAAATATGAGTTTCTCAAAACTTTAACCGTTGTGTATCTTTATGATAGTTATGTAGATCCACTATTTACATGTTTACATTCATACAAACTTTGCAACTTTCTGTAAAAATGATGACTTTTCCACCATACTTGTAATGAATACTCTGGTTAGTTGTGTACCCGTGATGTCATCAAATTGGCAACATCTCTGGAAATTTCCACTGATGTGCCCATTTTTTCAAGTCTTGAAAAATTCATTTTCTTCAATGTTTTGTTATTGTTGTTGTTTTACTCACCAATTTTGTCTGCTTATTAAAAAAATAGTATTTTTGGATAGATTCTTCTTTTATCATCATCGAATGTACCGTAAAGTCTGCAAGCACAGACCCTATATTTTCGGTGTGTGCATACGCATAGCGTGATCCAGGGAATGCAATATGTGCATGACTACATGACACACTGCATTGATTCTTGACTGAAGGATGATTAAAAGATGAATCTATCCCCCAAATAATCTTTTTATTACAGAAGCAGAAACACCAGGTGGATAGAACTAAAGGAAAATGTGTGAACATTGCGACGCCATCAAATCATTGTCTGGTGGTTTTCATTTTATTTTAATTTTATCAAAATTGTCCTACTGTCTTATTAGTTATGGTTAGGGATTGTCTCTCCTTTGAGACATTTCGCTATTGCAGTCCACGCTATCTTCTGAAGCTCTGTGAAAGCATCCATTTCTAACATGTCTATAATGACCGACTCACACCTTTTTGGCCTGCGTGGGCCCGGCGTATTTGGAAATTAAAAACGCTACCAGGACGCACGGATCAGACGGGGAACTGACGTTCGGCTTGCTCTCAAGGAGCGTACACAGAGCGTCGGTCCACCGTATGACCTGCGTCTTTGTGCGTCCAGGGAGCGTTTTTAATTTCCAAATACGCTGGGCCGACGCAGGCTAAAAAACGCAAAGGTGTGTGTCGGACTTAAGGAAGAAATAAAATCAGAAAAAGAGAAACGACGGATGAAAGCAAACCCTGTTCAAGTTCACCGAGTAGAGACCATGATGTTACCCCAAAATATTCAGGGCAAGCTATTTGAGGTATTCTATTTCATGATAGGAAACATTTTGTGAGAGATGTTTACCAGTGTTCTGGGCTGAAGACGAGCAGTGTTTTGACATTAGTCCTAACTGAAGTTAATGTGTTTCACTCGGCTCATTGATAGAAATGTATTTCAGTTTCGGTGATACGATGACGGGTGTATATGTTTCTCACATATATCAATTCATATCAACATATATCAGACTTGTGTTGATTCTTGATGATGTTCTTCGTATTTTACAACTTCTTCTTCTTCATATAGGCAAATGAACCTGGGAGGTCTTGAGGAGCAACTTCCCCCCCNGCCCCCCCCCCCCCCCCCCCTCTCTCTAAGAAAAAGCACATGCCACAATGGGAAGCCGAAATTGCATTCTCCTATTTATTTCCTTTTATGTAATTTATTATGTTTTCTTGTGTTATATTATGTATTTGTACTTTTTGTTTTGGCAGGGCTCTCTTGCAAAGCATGCCACGCGGCTTGAATGAGACCAACTTGTCTTTTAAAGAAAACTTGAATGAATAAATAAATAAATAAATAAATAGATGGCTGAGCACCAAATCATGTTCTTCGCCCTTGTCGTCTTCTTCTTCTCTTCCTCCTCCTCAGCGTCGTCATCGTCGTCCAACCCCTCCACCTCATTCTTCTCGTTCTTCTCTTTTACGATGCATCAGAATTATGTGCGCGTCAAGAAATATTTTTAATTTGAATAAAAATTAATATTGTTAAAAATTGCCCCTGAAAAATTTTAGTTTCGTAGTGCAAGTAAACCATTCATTCCGTGTTATTTGGATCATTACGAAGCTTCCAAGAACGATATGATTTCGATTTTTTTTTCTTTGAGATGGATGACACTGAAGTATTTCCTTCAAGGTAAAATAAAAAATCAGATTACCTGATTACTTGAGGGTGAGATTACCTCAATATTCTCTCATGGTCGAATCATGTTTTAATAATCCTACTTATTCAATCGGATGCTTCAAGGCAATGACTTGAAGGAAATCACAACGTTCATTAGATTTAAATGGACCCCAAGGAAGAGCAGCGTCATATTTTTTATGTTGCTGATTGGGCTATCCAGTTAATCATATCGTATTATGTATATACATGCATTGATTTTATATTCTTGCTGTTATTTTGTGTAAATGTGTTTTACTCGTTTTATGATTGGATAATAAAATACAAAATACAAAATGCGCCACAATATACAAGCGGTGAAATAATGCGACCGCATACTTATCTCTCTACAGCAACGCATCATGCGCGGATAAAATGTGGCTCTCTGGCGAGGAGAGCGTGATCATTCTGTTGGCTCAATCTAAGTTTCTGAGCGCTGAACCATTTTTACTCTTTTGGGACAAAATATCATGTTGATCCTGTCATATTTGAGGATATTGTTCTTTACAGATATATCAAGAGGATCATATACATTTGATTATATTAATTTGTCTTATTCATCGAGGGTAGCCGCTTCAGTTCTTCGAACTGTTCTCCCAGCGGGTCCTACAGCATCGAGCTATAATTACCCCTGTTTATTGGACACTGGCATGTGAGCATAGTGTATGCTCACTATCCACTCCCTGGGGAGTATTCCAACAGGGTGCTTCAATTAAAGCGCTCACTGCTAAATTGATCACAATGGCTATTTTCAACATATCTCCGATCACACCTGGATAGAGTGCAGCAAAATGTGGATACATTTATTTCTAAAGGAATTTACCCTTGTGAGTGGCATTCGAACCTACGACCCTCTGGTTGAAAAGCGAGAGTCAGAACCACTACACTATGACAATCTTCTACAAACCTGTTTTAAGATTAAATGCTTGTAAGGCTCAATCATACATTTTTTTAAATTTTCGCCAGTATGTGTCAATTCAATTTATTTGACTCTCCCTGTGTCCAGATTGAAGCAGGAACTGACGCTGGGCTGGCATGTTATGTATTTCAGTTTAAAATATTATAATTCATGATTGAATAGAAATAAGTTCTAAAAATATCTCCTGCGCATAGGGACTGTAAAAAAAAACGAATCACAGGAACGTTAAGGCTTACACAGTCATCTTTATGTTTCTACCCAACGTTTGTCCAACGATCGTGAAGCTCCATGAACGCAGAAGTACTGTAGAAAAGACGTTTAACCGACGTTGAAATTGTTCGTCCATGTAGCGCTCGACGTACGCGTCGAGCACCAAAGCGCCGTACCTCCGCATTTCTGCGTTGATGGAACGTCAAGAACGATGGACTGATGTTGCCTGGAAATGCAAAGATGTGGGTCAGCCTTTAGGCATACGTTTCCAATCTATGATTGCACGTTTAGACAATCGCTACTATCCATCATTCTTCTCAGTGCATCCCTTTGGGCGCAAATCGGAAATAAGAGTAGATGATTCGCCGGAATAGGTTTAGAAAACTCTTTGTTTTTTATATAGTATCAATCGATTTTAACAGGGAATTGTCTCCCCTCACAATACCCTGATTTCATCAAGCGATACAATGACAGACGGATATTGATTTCACATCGCCAAATCGTTGTCAAACGATATCATTACCGTTTTAAGTGTGCTATTTTATCAAAGGCATTGTATAAAATTGTTTACCATTTTAAGCTAAAGATGTGACAGAATTAGGCTTCAAAACTTATAATTCGTTAAAAATCTCAAATTTAAAGCATTGACTCTATACACAATTTACACAATGGTGATGATGACGTTGGTGGTGGTGGTGATGGTGGTTGTGGTGATGGTGGTGGTGATGATGATGATGATGATGATGATGATGATGATGATGATGATGATGATGATATGATGATGATGATGATGATGATGATGATATG
>BQKZ01000160.1:74419-137115 GCA_036244855.1 Temnopleurus reevesii | reverse complement strand
GATAATTTCTTTGAAATTAAAGTCTAAATCGTAAAGACTAGGCATCAAATCAAAGTGGAATCAAGCATATGAAAGGTGCATTGAAAATATCAGTACCCCTATTGTGATTTAGCCCTTTATTGTTCACACTTCCTGTTGTATGCTTTGCTTATTTCAATATCCACAGTACACAAAGTACCCCAATTCGAAATCTAAACAGTCCAAATGTAGGATTTATTTATGCTGGTTGATTGAATGGGTGTTTTTTAATCAGCACACAGATTTAAGTTTATATGGGAGTGCGAAGAACTTGTTACTGTTTGTGGATTTCTTCTCACAAAAATAATTTAAACCTACCATTGATCTCTTGTAATAAAACTGAGAAAGATGTATTGTTGACATCTACAGGTACTTTGGTAGAAGAATGAAAAACCCTGGAAGCAGTTAAAATGAACTTTTCCCTATTTCATGCTTGGGTAATACTTTGGAAAACAAACTTATTTTTGGCTGGGAGATTTCTTGTTTGTGTGTATGGGTGCTTTATCATTGTATTGCTTGCATTTTCCTCAAACGATCTTGGGATTTCTCACTATATAGATTCTTTGAAAGATGAACGTGACAATTTGTCATATGCCAATTTGCATACACACATTATATATTCTTGACCCAATGTTGAACTTGACTGAAATAGGATGAAATGAAAGTGATTCAGAGCTGGATAATTTACAAATTTGTTGGAGATAATCTATGTCCTTTGTGTCTGCAAATCTAAAAAAAATATATTACCCAGCTTCTTTCTCCCTTATATTGTATTTCCATTCTTAGTGTTTTTTTTTAAAACTTATTGTAAATAACTAGCTCAACTGTCTGCAATTTTTGATATAATTGGAACTTTTTAATATTTGATGAGCTTACCGTTATCCCCTTCACCATTCCAAAATGTCCTAGGTTCCCCTCCCCCATTTCTTTTGTTTTGTTTGTTTGAACCTCTGAAAATGGCCCTCTGAACCTTTTTTTATACTTTCCACTCAAAGTGAAAACAAAAAAATGTATGAGAAGATTCAGACTGTCCAATGCATTTTTTTGTAAAATTTAGTTTGGGGCATCCAACAATTTTTTATTTATTTATTTATTTATTTATTCATTTTTTTTTTTTTTTGGGGGGGGGCGGTGGGCGCTGGTAATATGGAGGAAAGAATTTGCACGAAGGTCAGTACATAGCTCCTGTACATTGTCAGTGTCAGACAAGTAAAATATGTCCTAATAAAAGTGAAATTGGGTCATAACTCTCTCTCAGTCAGGTGTATACACATCTAAATTCTTTACGAACTAGGGATGATCTGTCGAGGTTGTCATTCCATTTTCCAGCGATTGTAACTATCCTTGATTTATTTGAAGAAGCTTCTTTTTAACCTCCTAACCTCTCTGTTTGGAGTTTCAGTCCTTGGGTGTTCCCTATCCCTAAATCAGCAAACCCTTAATTTGACCCCAAAGTCCCCCCCCCCCCCAACAAAACTTGTTGGTTGGTTGGCCGAGAATGCCATTTTTTAAAAATAGCATTGGTTGATTGGAACAGTTTTTTTTTCTATTATTTTCATTTTGAGAATATATTTCATACAGAAATAAGGCTTCGAGAGGGGAATAGATACCCAAAGAACATTTGAAAATGGCTTTTCATGCTGCACGGTGACCTTCAATTGGAGTGAAAAGTAAAAAAAAAAGAAAAAAGTATTGGCCATTTTTCCAGATGGTCGTTGTTATGTTGCAGTCCAACATATTTTTTTTGGATGGGGGAGGGGGGGGGGGGCTTGTATAAGAAAGTACTGTGTACTTGAATTTGAAGGGTACTGTCAACCCATAATGGAAAGTGTCTTCAAGGCCATTCACATGTTTTGAAAAAAAAGAGTTTAACAAGTTGTTTGAAAATGATGAGGAAACTGATATTTTGAAAATAAAAATAATTTTGCAATTTTGTTTTATCTGTATTAACAATTTTGCAGTACATAGAAATAAAAAAGCGATGATGTAATTTATCTTTATTTAAACCATGTAAATTTCCTTGAAAATATTGAAATAGCATTGATTTTAAACAGATATTATTGACCCATTGACAACTGGTATCGCATGTTCCCTGCACAAAATCAATATGAATTTCAGAATTTAGTAGTCAATGGGTTAACCAATGTTAGACCATTATGGTAATAATGCACAGTCCTCCAGATTACCATGCTCCTGACTGTCTTATTCATCATGCAAAGAATATGAAGACCTCAGAAGCTCCAACCTTGACAGTGGATTTTCTGAACTCCGGAATACGATTCCCTCATAAAATAATCAGGATTCCCGAGGGGCGCGAGAGCGCACTCCTCAGCCAATGGTAGACACTGGTCTTGGGCTTGAACCCTGTGCCCTCTGCTCACTGAGGTGCCTTATTAGGCCTGACATCAAGGATTCCCATACTCCAATTTCAGCCGAAATAATGTTGTTTTCTCCTCGCTGCCTGTATTTTTGGCATTTTTCCCACTGCCCGCTCCTGTTCTCTCTCTCTCTCATTTTCTTCTCTTCTCATCTCTCTCTCTCTTCTCCTCTCATCTCTCTCTCTCTCTCTCTCTCCGTCTTTCCTTGGAGGAAGAAAATTTCTTCCTCCAAGGTCTTTCTGTCTCACTTTCTCTCATTTTCTTCTCTTCTCATCTCTCTCTCTTCTCCTCTCATCTCTCTCTCCCTCTTTCTCCCCCCCCCCTCTCTCTCTCTCTCTGTTGCTTCCCTCCAAGAGAGGCCGAGTCCAGAGAAGAAAGGCAAGGAAAACAAAATTTGCCATTGATCCCCGCAACACGATGCTCATCCTATGGGGGGAATGAGAAAGGTTTTGAATCATGAATGGAAATCTTATTCGAGAAGTGAAGGTTCATATCCTCCTCATGCCGATTATGGAGAGAATCTGGAGTAGGCAAAATTGAAGACAGATTTTGTCGGAAGAATATATACCTTTTGAGCCAGTTTTCTGTTTGTCAAATGCTAGACACTGAGGCACTATAGGTATCGGAATGACCTACTTTCTCATAATGTCAAAGTAACTTTTCAGAAACGTTTGTGTAGGTCTGCTGCAATATTTTTTTTTTTATAGGGGGTGTTATTTAAAATCAACTGCAAAATCAGCTGATTTTTATTGGCACGTTCTGATTAACTGCAACTTGCGATCAATTACAACTTTTGAACTACAATCCCAGGCCATAGGGGATGTTGTCCAAAATCAACTGCAAATCAACTACAACTTTGCAAATTGTAATGCACATTTTCATTCGCGCAAGGTATATGCCTTAACAAGACGTGCATGAAAAAAATGATTTTGATTGGCACGTTCTGATCATCTGCAACTTGCGATCAATTGCAACTTTTGAACAACACCCCTTTAGTTTATTACAGGTTCTACCTGGAAAATCTGGAAATGAGTTTTACTTTTAGTCAGTCAGGGGAATTAAAAAACAATATACCTGTAAAAATCAGCGACTTTGGTTATATACCCTCAAATAATGTGAGTGCTGTGGTAAATTGGGATGCGTCAAAATAGGCCGAAATGGGTGAATTATAAAGCTGACTTGGTCATCCTGGAATTTTGGGAATTCATCAGGGAAAAATCAGGGAATTTTATTCTCCTGATACAGAGGAAACCCTGTAATATGACTTTAACAAAATTTTGATTGTTTTAGGGTATTTTTCAATGGAAAATAAAGCTACTTTGTTGAACTTCTACTGGAAGGAGTGGTCCATTCCTTGAATGTATTGTATTTAATTGAATTATATTGAGGGATTATTCACCACTGCCCCACCCACCAAAAAAAAGAAAATCAATGGTTTGTAAATAGTTATTGTACATTTCAAAGATGATAATTCATGAATCCATGAATATCTACTTCATCTATGGGTATTGCGAAATATTTCAATTATAGTTATAGGACATTTTGGAAACTTTTGTGATCATGAATGTCTTGTCTTTAGCTTCAGGTGAATAGTATTTGTACCATTAGAAACAGTGCTAATATATTTTCTTCACAAATCTAATTCTTTTACAAATCCATCCCTCTGGAATTTAATAATTGCCCTCAATCACATTTCTATGGTATCATATCCATAAGTCATACCGTCTAGTGAGATTATTTGACCTGAACGAGATGCTGTTCTCCCTAAAATCTCGCCATCAAAATTGGCAAAGAATTTTTTTGCTTGTTGTTGTGGAAAGTTATTTGACATTTTGCTGGTGTGGGGTTATGTTTCAACTAGGTTTCGGGAGCTGTCCATTAAAATTGGTTGAGATTGAAATCTTGTAATATACTCCAGTCGAAGCCTCCGAGGTTTATGGCTTTGTCTTTGCTCCTTTTTAATTCTATCAACAGCAAAACTACTCTAAGTGATCTGATCTAGAATGCTGATTGACAGGAAGATTATGTTTTTTCTTCAACTTTTGGGACTTTTTCCTCATTTGAAAGGAACATGTTTGTTTGACTGTTTACTGCTTATAGTTGTGGACGGTCATCATTGTACAGAGTTTTGATCTATCACTTTGTTAAGTACCCTTTGTAGAATGGGGGTAAAGGGGGTACTGGATTGATACATAAACTGCACGCCATTTCGTTAATATAATGATTTACTATTGTTTTTTTAAAATAATAATATAATAGATGCAATTTATATAGCGCACGTATCCACTGTGCTGAGTGCTCAAGGCGCTTTATTACCCTTCCTTTAGCCCGGCAGCCATCCGCGGCGTACTTGGCATTTCAAGGAGTAAATATTCCTGCCAGGTACCCATTTACCTCACCTGGGTTAAGTGCAGCACAATGTGGATGAATTTCTTGCTGAAGGAAATTGACGCCATGGGTAGGATTCGAACCTACAACCCTCTAGTTGAAAGGCGAGAGTTGCGACCACTACACCACGGGGCCTCCACATTTTTAAGGGGGGGGGGGGGATGAAGGCCCATGTTAGAATGATGCATTAAATGGCTTATCATGGGATTTGATAGAAGTGAAAATCTTATCTTATAGGAATAAAGTACAAAAATACAGATATTTGAATTGATATTTAAGGGGGAAAAATGCCCAAGAATTACTTATTTCCTTGAAAGCACTAAATTTTAACATCTGAAAATGACTTTGATGGTTTATTTCTAATGTTTTCCTATAATCCTTCAGGGATTTTTTTTTTTTTAATATGAGTTAAAAGAAAAAAAATAAGAAAAGTTCAGGTTGGACCATTTTCAGAGGGTTTGTCTGTTCAAGGGAATAATTTTCCTGGAATCGCGATTTTTCAAGATTGCTATACAAAAGATGTTTTGTTTAGCAGCTTTTTCACATAGAATTGTACAGTAAAGAGTTGAAAATGTTTCGTCTCATCTAAAACTGCTAATCAAATGTAAAAAGTAAAATTATTCCCTGCAGTTTAGGGCATCCGAATATTTTTTTCTGCTGAAGAACAATCACTCAGTCTTTGGATCACAACAAACTAAACCTAGCTTTCCTGTTTTGACAACATGCAGTGTGAGAATTGCCATTAAATAGGTATGTTGTCTCATTCGGAGCTACCAAAAACACCCAACGGAGCAATTTGCATCTCTGCTAATTGAGTTTATGCCATCAATTGAGGGTATAATCGAAAGTTTGGTGTGCACAGGTGCATGGGATGCGCTCCTGCGCTGCCTTGTGTAAACTGAAGTTGTAGTATAAGAAATAAATTTTGGAGAGAATATTTGTACACTTTATACGTTCACCCTGAAATTTTTAGGGAGATGGGAGGAGGTTTGGGTGGACAGGATTATAGGTGATACACGTACATTTATGAAGGTGAGATGTAAGTCCATTGGCTGTAGAGTGCGTAGAGACTTCTAATAGAGGGTAATTAGCGCTATAAAAACTCCATGTTATTATTTAAAGGGGAACCAACTCCTGGAATTATTGTGCTCTCATTGAATGAAGAAATATCATATGAACAAACTGAACATTTGAGCAAAATCGGACACCCCGTTCAAAATTATGAATTTTCAAATTCACAGAGATTTAACGATCACTGCTGCTTAGGGGTATCCGTGCGATTGGCAACACCGACGTAATTCGTGGCGTCATGTCGGACAACTCCTCATTCACTTTGTACATAGAATATTCCGCAATCAGTATATAAACAAGATTACAATTTTAAAGGGAAATTACACCCAGACAATAATGTACGGTCAGTAAATGAAGAAAAATGAGATGAACAAACTGAAAATTTGAGCAAAATCGGATAATCCGTTCAAAAGTTATGAATTTTCAAAGTTATCATTGCCACCTGTGCTGGGCATCCTTAAATTGGCAACGTATAGCAAATTAGCATAATCTGTGATGTCATACATGGAGAACTCCTCATTCACTTTGTATATAATTTTTTTGAAAATGGATCGATAACATATTTCAAATGAGGAATCAACACAGTCCTTTCTGGAATGCTTGCAGAATTGATGTGGCTATAATATATTTAACCGAAAAAACAAAATTTTGTCTACTATTCTGGAAAAAGAGGAAAATTTGAAATTTTGTGTACAAAGTGAATGGAGAGTTCTCCATGTTGGCAGCCATTTTGTGCCTATACGTTTGCCAATTTAAGGAGCCCATGAGTGGGTGTAAATCAAAACTTTGAAAATTCATAACTTTTGAATGGATTATCCGATTTTGCTCAAATTTTCACAGTTTGTTCATCTTATTTTTCTTCATTTAATGATAGCAATGTAATGTGTAAGTGTAGTTCCCCTTTAATAATGTAATGTATTAGCCAATATTTTTGCATGCAGATATTTTTCGTGTTTTGGGACCAGTTTGACATTTCAGCGTGCAGTTATGATTCTGTTTTTTACTATGTTTTATGCATATGTATGTGCATCGTACTAATTGGAAATTTTCGCAAGAATCAGACGGCAAAATTTGGGAAAGTAAAACAACTGAAAAAATTTCAGCTCACAAATTAGCATTTTTTGGCATTTGATTTCTTTAAACATTACTCTTGTTGATGCTTATGACTTAAGCTTTCAAAATGCTATGTTAGCATTGTCTAGTACAGGGCTAGTCTAGTACATGCTGTACATAATCACCATCTATCATGTACCTTTAATATGTATGTCATGCACTATGTGAACCCATGTACTCGAGTTTGAAACTGAAGACATGATTTACCGTTCTCCAACTACACGTAATGATAACAATTTTATGATGTTATTTAGATTTCGTTTCTGAACTTTTGTCTGTCCCTCGTAGGTCATAAAGCCGACTGGTGGTACATGTAAACAGGGCCGAGGAGGAGGAGGGATGTTGTGAAGCCTTCTGCCATCTTCTTCCAGACAGAGGTAATTTGTTTGGAAATATTTCTTGATGTTTGCCCCGCATTCTTGGAATTGGAACACCCCTCAATGGGGATGTTGAATAGACCGAGGATATCCCCTCGTTGCCAGGTGCAGACCCTTTGCTTTGGATTTCCGCAACCAGTGCATAATGAAGAGTCTGCATATTGAGACTACTTCACAATCATTATGAATCCTTCACCAAAGCTAGATGAAAATGCAGCGCAGTCTGTAATTTCAGACTCTGTATCATACACTGCGCTGAAGTGTATTGATGAGGGAGCTTATGAATGTGAACAAATTACAAAATTCATTGTCAAGCAAAAATGCATGCCATTTTAAACCATGTCTTATTCAAATTCTCGTAACATTTCCTTGCATGATTTCCATTTGATATGACTCATTACAAAGCATAAACATGCCATAGAAATAAGCTTAAAAAAAACCAGGGATCTGTTATGTGAATCATAAACATCAAGGAAAGGGAAGGCATAGAGCTGGTATAAGGTATTAATAAAGACAAAAGGAAAATTGTTTGGATACTCGAGATCGACCAACCCTCTGAAAATGGCCCAACCTGAATTTTTCAAATTTGCTTTTACTCTTTTCTCAAATTAAAAAAATGCAGTAAAATTTTTGAAAAACAAGAGAAATAAGCCCATAACCTTAAAAGTCATTTTCAGTAAGAAGTATAAAATTAAACATGCGAAAGAAAAAATATAACTTAAAGAATAACTTTTCCCTACCAACTGATGCAATTTTGTCAAAGCCATTCTTGGGCATCAAATCAATTTTTATTTTTATTTTTTTTGGGGAGGGGGGCTGAAAAGAATGAAATAGGATGATGGGTAAAGATGAGTTCATCACCTGTTGTAGATAAATCTTGATGAGCGTGTTTGTTGCTTCCAATAAAACTAATGTAATTACGTGAAAGACTGCATAATGATAGCCTACCAGTCTGGTTTTTATAGAAGGCTATACTGTAGATATCTGTGGAGTACGTGAAGGGCTGTAGGTGAAGTCCAATTGTTTTATTTTTTTAGGGGGGGGGGCCAGGAGTTAAGCTGCCTGAATGAACTTTTCCCCCAACAAAATGTTTCCTTCTCAACTTCAAGTTTGAGTATCAAGTTAGGTTCACACTGACAGCCGAAACCATAGGCCCCAGTCACATTGAAGCCCGGAAGCAACACGATTCAACACGACTCTTCGCTCAGTTCACAGTTAGCGAATAAAGAGTTGTGTTGAATCGTGTTGCTTCTAGGGCCCTATGTGACAGGGGCCTCAAGGTTTCAGCAACTATGTCAGAAATATGGAAGCTTAAACGTGCAGCATGGTTGTAGAAGTTGGCCCCTCGCTTTTTCGACCAAAACAAGGCGCCTTGGCGAGTTGAAAAACTTGCCTTCATGCTGAACATATAAGCTTCCATATTTCTGTCATAATTTCTCAAACCTCAACGCTCGGCTCTAAGTGTAAACATGGCTAAAGTTGGTCCAGTTCTAAATACAGTACATTATACAATGCTTTCGTTAAGTTTTCAGTTTCAAGTTGTGTTTCTCGATTTCTCTCTGGGGTTTTCAAAATGTAAACGTTTGATTTAATTTGTCCAGCTGAAGTTTTTAGTTATTTATAAGCCGAGCTTCTGGATTTCTCTCTGGGGTTTTAATGCCAAAATATATTGTTAAAGAATTTGACATGTGAATTATTTGGGATGCTCACATGTTTCAAGTCCATAGCATAGTTTTTTTTTTTTTTTTTTACATACATGCATATAAGCTTAATTTTTATTATTTGATTTTGACCATTAAATCATATTTAGCACCCCCTCTTGGCATTAGAATATTTTGTTTGTTAATGGGCATATGTTAGGTTATTTCCAAGATTTGACAGAAGAATGATAAGAAGGTATAGACAAAAATTAAATTTCTGAAATGGTCATCCAATTCTGTGCATGAGAAGGTGTTCCCTATCAAGAAAGAAAATATTGGTTCAGTCTCTTGGACCACGAGACTGTAGATTATTTTTTATACATTTCAGGTAATACATTGTAGCTTTAGCAAAAACAAATTTCATCCGCATTCTTTTGTACAATATATTCAAGACAAATTTTTTGGGAAAATATTTGCTTTTTCCAAAACTTTGCTTGAACTTTAAATTGTTAACATTCAATTTTTGGAGCTCCATCTCCTGCCGACTTTGCAGGAAGAGAATACACATGATATGATTATGACATACCACAGAATGTTGTCGACCACTTGATGTCTGCAAAAGAGTACGTCATTTCTTGAAGTGCTACCTCCGCCCACAACCCGAAACAAGATTAGATGATATTGATCGTTAACCTATAGTATATTGCACAGAATCTAGAGCATGTAAAATTTTGATTGAATCTTTGAATTCAGAACTGGGTTCTGTTTGATCATAGGTTAAGTAATTAACAGCAGAACAGTTTGGGTGTGTATGAGAATGAATTTTAACAGTACATTGCATTAGATAACGTCCATTACTTATAAGGATGTGGCATTTTCTATTACCATTTCCAATTTATTCACACTTCATACCTCAAAACCTGTATAATAGCAACGATTAAACTGCAATACTAGGAATCTTGTTTTCATAAATTACTTGTTGCTATGGTAGGCAAGCCACAGACATTCGTATACATTTGTACCTGCCTATTAGCCCACTTTGTGCTAATGAGGGATGTTGATTTTTTCGTTCATGTTCTTGTTGGAACCCTGTTTTTTTTTGTATCATCTTTACATGCCCCCTTTTCTATTTATTTAATGCAAAAGATGATGGCTTGTATGTTTCTTTCTAATATTCATTTAACCAGTATTTTGGATCGTTGATCGTACACCAACAAAGGAGGACCAAATGGCGTCAGTTGATGTAAAGCAAATGTTTTAAATCTGCTCTCCCCCTGGAACAGATTCAGAAGACCAAACTATAATCATGAGATGCCTATTAAAGTATTCAAATTAATTCACTAAAAAGAATCGGAAAGTAGACAGTACTCTGAAAAGTAAGTCATCTAATCAGTCTTTTGTGATTAGCTTTTTATAGAGATGTTTTAGCCCACAAATTGAAGTGAAATCACCTCCTACATATGCGGTTGTATGAAGTCCAGTAGTTGTACCAGGATTCCAGGAAGATTGATTGTATGAGGGAATTGTGAAGGGGACTTCCCTGGTCGTACTAACGTCTTTAGCTTGCGTTGTGGTTTCCATGGTTTTCCAGAAGAGAGATTTTTCAAATATATTCTGACAACGACTTTCAAGTTTATCCGGAACAAACTCCATTTCAAATTGATTCTGTGGTGCAAAATACGCTAAAGATTCAACCAGAATTGTCTGAGTTTAGGATATATTGATTTCTGACCGGTTTGTTGATGCGACTTGTTTTATCAGGGTTGTGATGAGTAAGCAAGGTGTCCAACGACCCACCTCTCCTAAATCTTCAAAATCCTTTTTGGCATCCTCTTGTGTTAGGTCTCAATTATNCCACGAGACTGTAGATTATTTTTTATACATTTCAGGTAATACATTGTAGCTTTAGCAAAAACAAATTTCATCCGCATTCTTTTGTACAATATATTCAAGACAAATTTTTTGGGAAAATATTTGCTTTTTCCAAAACTTTGCTTGAACTTTAAATTGTTAACATTTAATTTTTGGAGCTCCATCTCCTGCCGACTTTGCAGGAAGAGAATACACATGATATGATTATGACATACCACAGAATGTTGTCGACCACTTGATGTCTGCAAAAGAGTATGTCATTTCTTGAAGTGCTACCTCCGCCCACAACCCGAAACAAGATTAGATGATATTGATCGTTAACCTATAGTATATTGCACAGAATCTAGAGCATGTAAAATTTTGATTGAATCTTTGAATTCAGAACTGGGTTCTGTTTGATCATAGGTTAAGTAATTAACAGCAGAACAGTTTGGGTGTGTATGAGAATGAATTTTAACAGTACATTGCATTAGATAACGTCCATTACTTATAAGGATGTGGCATTTTCTATTACCATTTCCAATTTATTCACACTTCATACCTCAAAACCTGTATAATAGCAACGATTAAACTGCAATACTAGGAATCTTGTTTTCATAAATTACTTGTTGCTATGGTAGGCAAGCCACAGACATTCGTATACATTTGTACCTGCCTATTAGCCCACTTTGTGCTAATGAGGGATGTTGATTTTTTCGTTCATGTTCTTGTTGGAACCCTGTTTTTTTTTGTATCATCTTTACATGCCCCCTTTTCTATTTATTTAATGCAAAAGATGATGGCTTGTATGTTTCTTTCTAATATTCATTTAACCAGTATTTTGGATCGTTGATCGTACACCAACAAAGGAGGACCAAATGGCGTCAGTTGATGTAAAGCAAATGTTTTAAATCTGCTCTCCCCCTGGAACAGATTCAGAAGACCAAACTATAATCATGAGATGCCTATTAAAGTATTCAAATTAATTCACTAAAAAGAAACGGAAAGTAGACAGTACTCTGAAAAGTAAGTCATCTAATCAGTCTTTTGTGATTAGCTTTTTATAGAGATGTTTTAGCCCACAAATTGAAGTGAAATCACCTCCTACATATGCGGTTGTATGAAGTCCAGTAGTTGTACCAGGATTCCAGGAAGATTGATTGTATGAGGGAATTGTGAAGGGGACTTCCCTGGTCGTACTAACGTCTTTAGCTTGCGTTGTGGTTTCCATGGTTTTCCAGAAGAGAGATTTTTCAAATATATTCTGACAACGACTTTCAAGTTTATCCGGAACAAACTCCATTTCAAATTGATTCTGTGGTGCAAAATACGCTAAAGATTCAACCAGAATTGTCTGAGTTTAGGATATATTGATTTCTGACCGGTTTGTTGATGCGACTTGTTTTATCAGGGTTGTGATGAGTAAGCAAGGTGTCCAACGACCCACCTCTCCTAAATCTTCTAAATCCTTTTTGGCATCCTCTTGTGTTAGGTCTCAATTATCCTAAATCTAATAACAACATGGGGCATCTCTCCGCTCCCGATTTCTGAAGTCGTGGCCTCTTTTTCCTCTTTTAAATCACTTTTCGCTCCTTTCCCCTCTATTTTTCCATCCCTTCTTCTTTCTTTGGTTCAAACTTTTGAAGAGAGAAATGAGGTTTACCAGTTGCCATCTGTTTCGTTTCGTATTTGATTGGTTGTGTATCTCGATTGTGACAAGTAGTCTCTCCTGCCAGACACAAGTTTGCTCTTCAGCTTGCATTGATTGATTTTCCATTCATTTCTAGCCGCATTTACATGTATTTTAGATTAGATCAAATTGACCATGAACTATTCTCATGGATGCAAATGTTTTGCTGTTTGTGACTTCTATTTTCCTCCTTATCTCACCTGTATGCACATGATAAGGTGTTTTCATGTCATACTGCATTCTTTTTCCTCTGAAACTACTCTTTTTTGTACTCGCTCACCTCTGTCAATGGATTAAAAAAATAATTTTACATTATACCAAGTAGTGACCAAAATTAATGTCATCTATTTGACTTAAAAAGTTAATTAGATATTTATTATGCACCAAAACTAGTATCAGTGGGTTTGTACTAATCCTCTTCAGCTGAAACCACCCAACGGTGAAATACTTTTTCAAGTGTGGGACGGAGACTAGTAATTGAAAAAAGTAGTTTTCCAACCAGTAGCCATGCTTCCCTGCTGCTTCGCCAGCCATGGGGCTGAACAATTTTCTCAGAAATGTGTGCATCACACAGCGGGAGACCAGCCTCAAGTACAGATAAGTTGTGCTCATCATTTTATTAAGAAATTCAATTAATTTCATTTACATAGCCGGTAACTACCACCAATTTCACCTCAGATTTGACCTCATGTTTTGGCTAAGTTCATAATGGATTTTGATCAGTGAAAACACAATTTAGCTTGTTAGTGTAATTGAAATTGTGTGAATGTTGATTTTCATAAAATTTGAGAGTCATTACCAATTTGTTTTTATCCATGTTGGCTCCTCTGCATTGTAAGTTTTTTTTTTAATGTGCTGTTTTCTGAGAATTTCATGATTGCAGAAAATGTTGTGGAAGTCTTATTTTATAGTGGCCACCTAAATTGGTGTTCCTGATGAAAATGTTTATTTTTATTTTTTCAATTTTTTTTTATAGAGCCCCTCTATATGGTCACCTGTCTTCAGTTGCCACTTTTTCTGTTTCCCCTGGGTGGCCACTAGAGACGGGTTTGACTGTATATTATTCAAACAGATTTCCCACTTGTTTTCAAGCCCCGGTCACATAGGACCCTGGAAGCAACACGATTCATCCCGACTCTTTGTTAATTCACAGTTAACTGCCTCAGAACAACGAGTCGGGGTGAATGGTGTTGCTTCCGGGGTCCTATGTGACCGGGGCATTATCCTTATTGAAACCCAATCAGTCTACACATAGGCTACTTTGTGTCTATACTGTGCCAGTATCACCTTTACAAATCTGTGTTGATCCCTCTCACCTTTTCTCCTGAACTTGAGTCCACCCTCAATAGGATGATTGTGGCCCATTATACACCCAGACACAAAGTAAAATGTTGTAGAAGTCTTCGCAGCTACCTGTCTATAAAATCACCAAAATTGGTGTTCCTGATGAAAATGTTCATGATAGAACCCTGTTCTATAGAGGTCACCTGTCTTCAGTGGCCACTTTTTCTGTTTCCCTTGGGTTGCCACTATAGATGTTTTTTTCTTTTAATGTATATATGATGCAATATATTATTCAAACAGAATTTTCCCCCTTGTTTTTATCCTCATCGAAGCCCAATCAGTCTCGATGGGCTATTATTGTGCCAATACTGCCTTCACAATTCTGCGTTTATTCCCCTCACCCTTTCTCCTGAACTTGAATTTTTTCTCAATAGGATGACTGTACCCCATTATACACCTAGACACAAAGAAAAATGTTAAAGTCTTCATGGCTACCTGTCTTATTTAATAGATTGGTGTTCCTGATGAAAATGTTTATTATTGAACCCTTCTATAGAGGTCCCCTGTCTTCAGTGGTCACTTTTTCTGTTTCCCTTGGGTTGCCACTTTAGATGGGTTTTAATGTATATGATGCAATATATTTTTCAAACAGATTTTTCCCTTGTTTTTATCCTCATTGAAGCTCAATCAGTCTCGATGGGCTATTATTGTGCCAATACTGCCTTCACAATTCTGCGTTGACCCCCCTCTCCCTTTCTCCTGAACTTGACTCTATCTTTAATAGGATGACTGTACCTTATTATACACCTAGACACAAAGACAAGTGCCATTAGGGGCGGAAAATAATAGCCACCTGCTGTCTCCACCACCCCTATTGAANACATTCTTTTCCTTGAGTCACACACATTTGATATTAGAGAAACCATTTGAACCATGATTTCCAATGGCATTTTATATTTGTTTCATTCATTGTATTCGTTTGTTTAGGTTTTCGTCATTAAATGTGTTTATTTATTGATATATCTATTTTATTTGTGTTCTTCTTTCTTGCTGTATTGATACTGTATATATATCTTCAGAAATATGCTTTACATTCATAATTCTAATTCAGAAAAATTAGGCTGAAAAAAAAATGATTGGATACCTTCCACCAACCAGCTTAAAAATATTTTTTAGATGCTCTTTTACTTTTCATTCTCTTTTACACCTTATTTTCCACATGAACTGTTTAAATTGAGTTCTAAAAAAAAAAAGAAAAATCTTTTTCAGACCGGCCGACGCTGTTTTTTCAAATGGCATAGGAATCCAGCAAAACAATTTTTTTTGGGGGGAGGGGTCTAAGCAATTGCGTGAAAGAGTGGATGCTTTTTGGGAAGTAAGTTTTAATGAATGTCATTTATCTAATCAAGGAAAAACAGTACTTAGAAACCTATAAGAGTCTACCCAAATATAATATTTTTTTTAACAGGAGCAGAAAAAATTGGTGAGCAAAACAAAAAAGGTTTGAAGAAAGTCGGACAAGTAATAAGAAAGTTATGGATTTTTAAAGATTTGAAAAAAATGTCCAAATCAGTGGAAATTTCCAGAGATGTTGCCAATTTGATAACATCATGGGTGCACAACTAACCAGAATTTTCTTTTTATATATGGTGCAAAATTCATCATTTTTAGAGAAAAATGCAAAGTTTGTATGGATGTAAACATGCAAATAGTGAGTCTACATATCTACCGTGAAGATATCCTACGGTTAAAGTTTTGAAGAAATCATATTTATGAGGGGAAAGTAACATTTTATGACATTGATATCAATATCATAAACAGTCAGTTGTGCACCGATGACGTCATCAGTTGCCAATTTGTCTATATATTCAAACATTCATAACTTTCTTATTAGTTGTCCGATTTCACTCAAACTTTTTTTGCTCTGCTCACCAATTTTTTCTGCATCAGTGATAAAATTATAATTTTTGGATAGATCGACTCCCCTTTTAAATATCTGAAGCGCCATCCTCCCAAAACTAGTCAGTTTAATAACCTAAAGGAAATTCAAAGAGGGAACCAAGGCAAGCAAAAAGGGCACCCATGGCGATTGCTTTGGGTTTCCTGAGGCAAATATCTATCCATATATATATATTCAAGATGTATCACCTTTATTGTATAACCTCGGGCCTATACTAGTGTAAAACTCGACTTCTGTCTGTCGCCAAAGATCTACTTTACGCTGTAGGTTTTCTATCTAATTTTCTCTTGTCATGTATCATAAAAAGGAGTTGGAAAAATCACAAAAGGGGTTGAAAAGATGTGAAGAATTAGGTGAAGAAGGTGTTATAAACCTCTTAGTCAAACTAATCCAGCAAGAGACACCAAAGACTTGTATCTCAAACCTAAGTCTTGGTCTTTCATTGGACCTATTATATGCTGGTCTGCTAATTCCAGACCCTGCTAAGTAATTTTGTTGTGGTATTACATTGTTTCTGTTTGTGTATTAATCACATTATACATGTAGCTTTGAGTTATGATACAGCAATTGATGATACCTGTGATTTTTGTTTTGATTTTTTTTTTTACATTCTATGCAATCTGCAAAATTTGCCTTTACAAGCATGAAATGGAGTCTCTTTTTAAGACTATTTTGAAGGAACAGGAGTACCAGACCTAAAGTGTGTCTCAGAACTGTATTGGTCTTGTCATTTTGATGAGAGGCATGTGTCTTTGGGGTTGTTGTTTCTTTTCATTCACATTTTATATCATAGACCAATTATTCTTGTCCCAGATATTACTTGTAAACAGATGTTTTGTTACTGCATGAATTGAATACAGTGTACATGCATCTCAAAATGTGTTCATGTACAATTTCCACTGTAGAATGTTGGAAATACTGTTCATTTTATTGAAACATGTCATCATTTACTCTTGATTTATAAAGATTTATATAGAAAACAAGCTTCATTCATCTCGTGACAAGCGCATTAAATGAAGCTTTGATACATGCATACATGTAGGAAATCTCCCCCACCCCTCTCGGGTAGCAGAGGACTAAACTTTGGCAGCGAGCATCACACATTTGCATGATGACAATGGTGTGGCATTCAATGTCTAGAGAATGACTTCAGGATACCATCCCAAGTTTACCTGATCTCCAAGTTTAATTCGGCCAGATCAGCCCTCGCAAATAAGCCTTTTAATAGTTTTTAGTCTGTCAATCTTGAGAATCAGCTAGTAAAATAGCATGTTAATTCTATTTCTTTACAGATGTAATTGTTCTGATCCACTTCTCATTTTGACAGATCAGGGGTCTGTAAAAAAAAAATGGGTCTGTAAAAAATAAGAGATACAATTAATTTGGCAATTAATCGTATCTCTTTGGTACATATTTTGCCATAGACTTACAATAAATATTTATTGCAAGTTTAATTGCATCTTTTATGTTTATAGGCAGGCGCCAGAAATAGTGAACCGAATTTCAAAATTTTTGGATAATGCTGACGCCCCCCATATGGTAATCCCAGCAATGTCCGAAGACCGGAGACTGCTGCACAGTGGGCCTTCCATTGTGCGGACCTATTAACTTGATTAAAAATGTAGAGTACACGAACTATGAAGACTCTTGTGCAATTGGCTTTCGGGACTGATTAAATTGATTGACTGCTTTGTGGCAATTATAGTCGTTACCTTCCCTTGGATAAGCTAAGCCAATCATTTTAAGTGCCTATTGGAAACTTGTTGATGATATTTGAAGGACATGTGAATTTAATTTTAGTATCGTGGATGGCTGTCTTACATGCTACTGACGTATGTACACTGAGAAAATGTTTGGGTTGGGGCCGGTAATGGAATAAGCAATGTTTTTAGTAAACATGAATTACAATAGCATCAATGCTCATTGCTTATTGACAAATGAGAGTTTCTATATGTAAGGTACCTTGATTGAAAAAGCTATTCATAGAAGACTGCTAAGTGAATTAATTCGTTGCTTAGTATTCTTAAATATTTGGAATATTGTATTGCCATTGTTGAATGAATGGAATATACATTATTTGTGAAGTCCTGTTTATTGAATAATACATTCTTATTTATCAATATATTATAGGGTATGATAGGCTTATTTGCTATTCTGAATTAGACGGCACCAGCATGATTTTTTTGGAACATCATATTAATGGTGCGTTTGTTCAATAGTGTGAATTTTTTTTCTTAGTTAGCTATACAGAAGGTATTGTAGGCATATATCTAGCATGATTTACAAATATTAAAACTAAAGGGAATCAGCCTTAAGGCTTTGATGATACATTGAGATAAAGAAAGAGAAAAATACATTGACTGGTATTCAATTTGAACCATACATATAGTTTGCATGAAATAGTTGGGTAAAAATCAAGTTTTCCTGTGAATCTTGAAGTAATTTTCCCAAGTTGAAGTGCTTTGAATAATTATGGCTTCCATGATATGAGAAATTGAATAAATGTAAAATATTTCGTGAATAGTATGCACATAAAATATGCTTTTCCCACAGGAATGGTAGAACACAAAACGGATTGTTATACGTCAAAGAGAATACAAAAGTATTAGTTCTCCCTTGATGGAAAAAAAACACATTAAAAATCACAAGAACGTTATGAATTCTTAAAAGGGAACTTCACCTAGACATTGATGCACTTTCCTTGGATGAAAAAAAATACGATGATCAAACTTTGAAAATTTGAGCAAAATCCAACAATCCATTCAAAAGTTATGAATTTTAAAAGTTTTGATTTAAACCCCTCATGGGCTCCTTAAATTGGCAACGTACAGGCACAAAATGGCTGCCAACTTAGAGAACTTTCCATTCACTTTGTACACAGAAGGTCACATTTTCTTATTTTTCGAGAAAAGTAGACAATAAATCAACAAAATTCATTCTAAAATGCATGCAGAATTCAAATGTCCATATCATACTTGACCCATTTACTACTGGAACCGGGAGTTCCCTGCACAAAATATATAGGAATTACAGAATTCAGTAGTCGATGGGTTAAAGAGAAAAGTACAATTTTGTCGATTTTTCTAGGAAAAGAAGAAAATGTGAAATTCTGAGTACAAAGTGAATGGAGAGTTCTCCATGTTGGCAGCCATATTGTGCCTGTACGTTGCCAATTTGAGGAGCGCATGGGGATGTAAATCAAAACTTTGAATCATAACTTTTGAATGGATTGTCGGATTTTGCTCAAATTTTCACAAATTGACTAAATTATAGTATTTTATTTTTCTTCATCCATTGAGCGCACATCAATATCTGGGTGAAGTTCCCCTTTAAGTACCAAAAGATGTCTTTTAGGTCTGGATTGTTACTAGGTCGTTAACATTTCAAGACTATTGGTGACACAAAATTGTTATTTAATGCATAGTATCTTCTTTTACTGGCGCCTTGGGGGTAAAAGTGGGAAGAAATGTGTCCGAAGATGATCATATTTTTATTATTGATACAATGATTTATATAGTGATTCAGGAAAAAAAATTAGAAGTTCTCCCTTGGCGAAAAAAGAGGAAGTACAAATGTATATAATGTCACTAGAACAACATGAATTATTATGGACCAAAAGATGTGTAACGTTTCAATGTCAGAGGAATCGTTACCACGGCCCTGTAACATAAAGGTTTGCGATTAATCTCTATTTGATTTTGCGATCGATTGCAAACTTTTGTACATGGTTCGCCACCGCAATTAATCGCTAACTTTTCTGTTACGGGGCCCTTGTCTTCAACATTTTCAACATCATTGGTGACACAAAATTATTATTTCGTACAGAAAATTGCCATTTCATGCATAGTATCTTCTTTTACTGGCGCCTTGGGGGTAAAATTGGGAAGAAATGTGTCTGAAGATGATCATATTTCTATTATTGATACAATGATTTATATAGTGATTCAGGAAAAAATGGTTTCAGTATGGATCTTCTCATGACAGAAGGGCTATTAAGATTATAGACTAGTTTAAAGTCACTGGATGAATTCCTTTCATTGGTTTATTGAGTACGAATGTTGCATTTCAGGTTGCCAGATGATTTCGAAACGTCTCTTGATGTCAGAGATGCAATGACAGAAAATTATTATTTCATGCCATAATTTCCTCGCTAAATGTTGCCTTGAGGGGAAAATTGAGAGGAAATGTGTGGAAGATAATCATATGTGCATATCTATTATTGATACAGTCATATATATACGATATAGTGTTTCAGTAAATATTCATGTTTCAGCACATTTGAGCAAGGCTGTTGTTAATGATGCTATGGACAGGATGAACTTTCTTTTTGTACATCCATACTGCCCAACGTTGTATTTCGCTTCAGGTTGCTAGTTTTCTCTTAAGCTGAAATGAGTTGTGATGATGTCAAACTTAATAGTACATTATACTGTTTCATGTTACTGTATGCGATTGCTAGAGAATGCAAAGTAACTTTTATGTTCATTTTTTAAATATCTTTTTTGCTTTCCCAATTTAACCGTTTGTGTGAGTCTATAAGTATGCATCACTGTCTTTCAATAAAGGAAATCTAATATTACCCACTGGCATTAACTTACCTTTTAAACCAAGTGTAGCATGAAATATAAAACTATCTTCTTTGAAATTATCACAGTTTGCTTTGGGAAAATATAATGAGAGGTTTCTTACTCTTTTATTCTAAATTTTATCTATCCCCACAAACAAAATTCATAACCAAAGAGCGTTGTCATTCTTTATTTCCTGAATATGAAAAGAAGTAGCTGAAAATATTACTATCAGCATTATGAATTTACGCTTTTGATAGGAAATCAGACATTTGATGACAAACTAAAGGTCCACATTGTATTGGGTACTATTCCGAGTTGCTACATAAGAGTTTCTTTCTCGATGTGATCTAATTTCTTGAGCAAAAACTCTTGACATGTCTAAACCGGAGGTCATCAAGATGTTAATAGCACACATAACAGCCATCCAGCCCTGATGATGAACGAGACGAAATAGTCGCAGATGGAGCGATGCCTCCGTGGATGTTTAACATGAATAAATAATCCCCATTCATCCCCTAGACACGAGGGTTATCCCGCTTCAAGCCAAATGACACGATTAGATGACTTAACGAGTTAACACCCCCGTCGTAGCCTGCCAGCCCCTGTCAAGCTTAATCATCTCTTCTAAAGCCATTGAAAAGAATAAATTCATCTCCATCATCGACGCCTCCCAACATCTTGTTCCGTCTTGTAGTTCACACCCGAAGCATCCAAGATTGGGGAGGGTATGGCTGTGTTTTGGATAAGATATGAATCTTTTATCGTTATTAGTTTTTGTTCATCATCTCTTCGGAAGCCATTGAAGAGGATGAATTAATCACTATCAATAACGCCTGGCAACTTTTTGTTTTGTCGTGTATTTGTGACAAGAAGTCTTCTTCAAGATTGGGAAGGGTACAGCTCCATTTTGGGATAAGATACATTAATCATTATTAGTTTTTATTAATCTCTACTAATGCCATTGTCGAGAATAAATTCAGCTCCATTCAACAATGCCTAGCAACTTCTTGTTCATATTTCTCACCTGAAGCCTCAAAGATTGGGGAGGGTATGGCTCTGTTTTGGATAAGGTATGAATCTTTGATCATTATTGGTTCTTGTTCATCATCTCTTCGAAAGCCATTGAAGGGGATGAATTAATCTCTATCAATGCCACTTCTTGTTCTCTCTTGTATTTCTCACCCAAAGCCTCTGAGAGGGTGGAGGGGGGTATGGCTCTGTTTTGAGATAAAATTTAATCTGTAATCATTATTAGTTTTTGTTAAGCATCTCTTCGAAAGCCACTCCATAATCAACTGCTGGCAACTTCCTGTTCTGTCATGTATTTCTCACCCGAAGCCTCGAAGATTTAGGAGGGTACAGCTATGTTTTTGGATAAAGTAAATCTTTAATAATTGTTATTTATTGTTAATCTAGAGCCATATATGAATAAGAAAATTCATCTCAATCATCTATTCTCTGACCCAAAATTAACTGCAGGACCACTATTGGAGTACCTCAAGGCAGGGTAAACTTGGGTTATGTACCCAAACTGTTTTATTATTTTCTTTTACATTCATTACTGGTGTGTTTAAACCAACATTTGAGGCCGGCCTATGACCGTCAGTGCCTTGCCAATATTAGCACTAAACAGCAATTCTTATGACAGTGAGATGTTCTCATAGTTCATTTGTAAAGACAATTTGATATTGAATTTTGACTTGCATACTTGTGCATACTTTTAAAACTAAACAAAAAAAATCGGCTTGCCGGAAGGTGGGGGCCTTCCTTCTTCCAGTTCTTGTCCTAAATCAGCAGGCCTGATTGTGGTCCTGTGTTTTAAACCAAAGCAGAGATCACCATTAGGCTAAACATTTATGTGAACAGGGTCGTTTATTGTGAACGAACATGATTTGCCATTATGAAATGTTGCACATGCTTCATTTATGAAGCAAGTACTCACTCCGCATTCAAGCACTATTTCCCTGATCTATAATTTTGGTCACATCTCCAACAGTTTCTAAAATAGGGAAAGTGCTCTGCGGCTGGGGAATCTTGGTCACATCCCCAACAGTATCTAAAATAAGGAAAGTGCTCTGCGGCTGGGGAATCTTGGCAACATAAGCACTCAGCACAAGAGTTCAAAAATTGCATCACGTTTTGGTTGGCCTTTTTTCCAAGTAGATATTTTGGAAGGCAGACTTTCAGCGACTCTTTGCCAAGTAGTTCTTAAGGAAGGAAAAGTCTTGTTACAAACTTCGATCAATGAGAAATTATGCCCATTTCCCACCCGTTTCCGACACTTGCAAAATATAGTTCACCTCTTCCTAACATCCTCTGTCCGAGCCTTTTCTCCCCACGTATCCAGAATAGTAAGCAGCTCCACACTCTCCCAAACTTGCCCAGTTTCGAGATTCTAGTCATTCTACCCTCTTTGTGATTAAGCTGATTCCTGCATTTTAAAATCTTTCATACATGGTAAGCCTTTCTGTGATGAATACTTGTTTTTTCTTGAAAGGTGTCCTGTTTTAGGCGAGTCCATAAACATTGAATATTACTGGAATTGCATACGAATATAGGGCGAAATTCAATTTGAGATTCCCATAGGTTTGAATGTATTAACTGCAAAAAAAGTTGAAAGAGGGCTTCACCCCTCTCCTCCTTCCCTCAATTCTGTGGTCCCTGTATTTTACATCTGCACTAAAAATTAATGCCTGATTTGTTGTGATTGTTGCGAATGTTCTGATTTGTGGCATCAGAAGTAACACGCTAATTCCCAAAGTCTAGTGTATAACCCTATATAGGAGTAGACCCCTCCATGTTTGACCATCATTTTGTTGGTCCTTCACCCCCTCCGAAGTTCAGCTGACCCCTCCATGACCCGAGGGCCCAAGAGTGAGCTTGAACTTGATCATAGTCTGTAAATTCAGACCCAAACTTACAAAAGTACTGTTCCCTCTTTTTTAAAAATCATCAATAGAAAATAGACTTGCGTCATCTGTGCATAATGCTGCATCTATACCTCTCCCCTTTTAAAGATTATTTGCCATTCTAGTTACCAGATTTTTAAATTTTTTGTTGGGGGCACTATACATTGTACAGTGTGTATTCTTGATGATCCCTGTAAGCCTCCACCCATCTGAAAATGCTCTTCTGAATTATGCTTTCAAAAGTTTTTAATATTTCAAGTCAGGAAGATTGAGTGAATTAATGTATTTCCCTACTTAAATTTGCATCAATTCATTTTAAAGTTAAACAAAACAATGAAATGTGCCAGCTAACAGACCAAGTGCGCTAGGTTTCTTTTTTTTGTTGTTGAAATTATCTATTTAGCAATTAAATTGCCTGGTTTATTATAAGATTAAAGATTTATGCACATTCTTGCATTACTTGGAATCCAATTTGCATATTATACTTGTTCTTATCTCCCAAAGGGCAAGCTTTTGTGTTGTCACGATCAACTGATATGTAAATTTGCATATGTGTATTGAAGCTGCCCTGAAATTCCGTTCTGAATTTGTAGACTACTCTTTCAAGGTGAACTTTGCCTCTCTGCCATTCAAGCTTTGTAGCATTTTTGTGAATAGAAACTTATTAAAATCATCAAATCTTCAGGGAACTTGGACAGCTATTTGTCCGCTGGTCATGGCCGAATTTATCCTCCCCTCTCTCTTTCCCTCTTTCTCCCTCTCTCTTATGCCTTTGGCTACATTTTCCAAGAAATATGAATGAATGATGGATGACTTTGTTAAAAAATGGGAATCTGTAATGAAAAAATCAGGTAATTGGGAAAGAACTTCAAAATGCGTAAAAATCATAAAAATTGGTCTGTTGGTTGTTTTTCTCTTCTTCTCTACAGTATATATGAAGTAAGAAATAACCAGCAATCTTCCATACTTGTTGGAATTATTTAAAAAAATATTCTTACCGACTGACCATATTTGTAAATACCCTGTCCTGAGCTTTTTGAAACTTTATATACATGTAGTTTAATTTATATTTAAAAAACATAGTATTAGTAAAATCTTTGTAGTTTTGTTCAAAATTTTATCTTTGCCCACAACATCATATTTTCCAGAAAGAATATTGTGAAAAATGAAAGCAAAATGAATAAAAAAAAATCAGGCCACCAAACATTTTTAAGAAGAATTGTCACTTGACAATTACAATTTTTTTCCTTTATGGTTCCCAATCTTTCAGTAAAACCTGGAAAATTAGTTCAAATTTTCAAGTCAAGGAAAACTCAGGGAATTTGATGAAAATCCTTCAAGTTGGAGGGAAAATTAGTAAATTTTAATATCATCAATCCTTCATCAATTCTGACATCAGCAATGATCAATATTGATAATTGAGTTTGCATCAAAATTTGCATCAAAATTGGTTAAAATGAGTAAATAAGGTTGACCTACATGTTTATGACAAGTTTTCATGGAATTTTGAAAATTTATCAGGGAAAATCAGGGAAAATTCAAGAAATTTCATTATGGTAAAAAACTGTGAATTCTGTCCTTAGCCAACCCCTCCCAAGAAACTGACCATCATGTGCACTTTTGATGTCCTGTTCTCCAAGCAACGGGTAATTGATCGTCCTATAACTGTCCTGGTGGGCAATCTATCCCCACACCAAGTAGCCTTACATACATTGTAATTATACTGGAATTTTGAAAATTTATCAGGGAAAATCAGGGAAAAGTCAAGAAATGTTGTTATCGGCAAAAAGTTGGAACCTTGTCCTTAGCCAACCCCTCCGAAGGAACTGACCATCATGTGCACTTTTGATGTCCTGTTCTACATGCAGTGGGTAATTGATCGTCCTATAACTGTCCTGTCGGGCAATCCATCCCCGCAGCAAGGGGACTATGAAGGAAATTGTTAATTAGACCAGGATCGGACAATTGGTCTCTGGAAGACACATGTGCAGGATGCCATCAGGGGTTACTTGAGGGCAAGTTTGAACGTCATGTATCTTTTGAGGTCGATCTTGACACGTTTTGAACGAGAAGGTTGTTAATGATTTATACCTCATAACACCATTCATTGCTGAGGAAAAAAAAAAAAAAAGAGAAAAGAGGCATTCGTTTGGTCTTCCATGTGCTATATTTTGACTGAGAAAATTGGGGTCAGTTAGAAGAAAAAATTTTTATCGATTTTTTTTTTTTAATTTCAAAACACATTCATGGGGAAAATTGGACAATGAAGATAAAGAATGTAGATATTTTGAAATACCTATATCTATGAATTTATTGTGATTTATTTTCAATGCTATGTGAATGGAAAATTGAAAATAAAACCTTGGGTGTGGCCATTTTCACAGAAATGGTAAATGGATGATAATATGAACTATCTTGATTTTTTTTTTTTTTTTTTGGGGGGGGGGGGGGGGGGTAGGAGGGTGAGCGACAGGGTAGATCTGGTTTTAAACACTCCTGTAAATGCTGGAAAGGAAAAAAAATAATGATTTAAAGTTTCATTCTGCCTTGCACAGATCATACTTCCTTGGGTTAGCGCAGATGAGCTTATGCACTGTGCGGTATACAAATTATAGTTACTTCTATTGATGTTCATGAACTTTGCTACTGTTATGAAGCTGTCAGTACTACCCACATGTATCCAGGGCTAGTGGCTTTTTGAAGAGCGATGAAATACATGCATGTTTTCAGATGTACTCTCTCTTACTAATCTTTGGAAATAACAAATTAGCAGCCTTCATGTATGGGGCCTGTCAATATCTTTTTCTTTCACTTGTCAAATGATCTGCTATTTCCTAAATTATCGTCACAAAAGCAATAATATTTTGTTGTGAAAGCTCCTTCCCCCTACCTGTGCATATTACCGATTGTCAATTAGACTCCTTGCTTCCAACTGAGCATATTTTCCAGCACATTAATGAAGAAAGTCTATATTTAGGAAGAAGTTAAATATTTTTAAGAATCTGTCTTTTATTACAATATTAACCTCATGCCAATACTGTTTATTTTCATTTAAATTATAATTTTCTCCTCTTCTGATTTGAATAATAACGTTCTCATTTTTTCTCATTTGAATTATAATTTTCTCAATGTTACTACTCTGCCTATATCATGTACTGAAAAGTGAAATTAAGTAAATGTATTAATTATCTAGTGAAATACTTGAACAAATCTGCATTTTATCACAATTATTAACCTCATGCCAATACTGTTTATTTTCATTTTAATTATGATTTTCTCCTCTTCTTATTTGAATGATAACATTCTCATTTTTTCTCATTTGAATTATAATTTTCTTATTGTTAATCCTTTGCCATATACTGAAAAAGTAAAATCAATTAAATAAGTATGAATTATCTACAGATAGTGTATAAAGACAAGATTTGGATACCAAACTTTCTAGCTTCTGTTCATGAAGGCTTAGATCGCGTTCCACTAGAGCTTTCAAGCATGAGAGCACCCATTTTATTGATGAGCCAATTGAATCAGGGAATTCAAGCTTGGATAATCGTCCTTATGGAACTCGAGTCTAGCCATATCGTTCGTTCTTCTTGGATAGGAATCATGATTTTAAAAACATACATCTTTGAGAGTTCTTAGACTTTCAAGTTATTATCATTTTGTTATGAAGAACAGTTCCTTCATCTGATATTCTGTATGATGGCTTGTAGGGGCAAAGTTTTGTAAAATCAGTTTAAAGACTAGATATTATTGTAAAATCAAACTTATTACAGTCTTATCAAGTACTAAAAAAATTGTAATTGGAACTGTATAGCGATAGTAGAATGGTATGATAGATATTAGAATGGTATGATATAATTATACTTGGATTGTTTGAAAAACATGAATCAATTAAAAAGAAACAGTCAATAATTTTATAATTTTTTATGTGCTGCACATTGTTTCTTTATTGAGTTTCAATAGAAACTATGGCGAGTGTGACCAAGTGGTAAATTGAGCTTGGATTATTTTTCTAAATATTTAGCCATTTAGCTTGGACCATACGTCCTTGGGCCCCCAAGAAAATATTTGGATACCCACGAATGCCCTAAAAAAAATCAGCTGTATTTTTGTAATAAATGAGAATTCGAATGGAGCCCTAAAACGATTGAAAATGACTTATCAGGGCTTTTTTTCACATGTTTATTTAGACTTTACTGAAAATAATTTTCAGGTGATATCTTCATTTTTCCTGTAATTTTACTGTGATTTTTTTGTTGAGTATGAAGGTCAGGCCATTTTCAGTGGGCGGTCAGCTAAGGGCATCCAACCAATTTTTTTTTGGCCTTATCATGATGCAGTATGCAGCCATGGTTTACTTAACACCTTCGTTTATCCTCGGCAGAGCTTTTTTCGGCCTTGTCAAGATGTGACGTGAAAAATTCAGTAGGACACTGACTCCTCATGCGCACAGCTCCGTGAGGCTAGGCATCTCCAATATGGCGTTCAGATGTTGCAAAATTCTTATCTCCTTGGACAGCGTGTACATTGAAGACCTTTATTTTCCAGTAGATGTTACCAGCTTGCCATTAAAAATGAATGTTGGTTCTCCTTCATGAATGTTCCAGCAAAGCCAGCGATACAATCCATAAGCACCCCCCACCCCCTAAAATTGCTTGGATGCCCTCAACTGTCTGACCCTCTGAAAGTGGCTCGAACGGAACCTTTTTTGGGGGGTCGCTTTTCTCTAAAGTTTTGAACTGTAGAATTATAGGAAATCATGAGAAATACGAACTGAAAAGTAATTTTCAGATATTGTAGAGCTTTTTACTCCGTTCAAATTTCATTTTATACGTATGAAACATTGTTTGAACAATAAAGCAAGCAATTAAATTTTTACAAAAATTCCAAACAACTGACATAATTTCTTGAAAAGACATTCTTGGACATTCAAACAATTTCTTATATGGCCAAGTTTTTATCTCCTTACACAGGGTTAACATTTAAGACCTTGATTATCTCATAAATGTTACCAGCTTGCCATTGAAAATTAATGTTGGTTCGGCTTCACAAATATTTCAGTGCAGTGATGCAAAACTGTTGTTAATTGAAGAAATGCTTTGTTTCAACCATGTGCATGTACCGCTCTTTTTAAACATTTTTTTTTACATTGTTTCCCCAAACCATTAATCCAAGTGGAGTCACAACATCCTATGAAGAAGGTAATACATTGTCTCATGGAGAATTTAGCTGAATTGTTTTATTATTGATGTCTAGATATTTTTTTCCTTTTCCTCATATATGGCATCTTCTGTAACATGTATTATGACATCGATGGCAGGATTTGTTACAATATTTAAAGCATGAGTCCTTGGTAGATTCTACAGTATTTAAAAAACTTAAATTTCACTTTCTGGCAAAGCACCCCCTCCCCTGCGAGCTCCTCCGTGTGAACGTGCTCGCATCGTCCTTTCTCCATGAGGGCCGTTGCTCGTTAGAAATTGATTGCCTATGGTTCATAATGCATGTCCGACAAATTATCCAACTTGAAAATGGGCCGACCCTGCTAACGAATCCACGCTCCCCTGCATATATACTGTGAGCAGAATGGACAAAAGAACTGGATAAACTAAACAAATTCATTTAAGCATTCGCGATATCTTCGTCAACACAAAAAATAGCATTCAAAGTTTATTCACAGAGCAGATGCGACACCTGTTTGACATTTCTAATGAGAGAGAGAAGTATATATTTCTTTTGTGTGTATCTAGCTTTTGGGAAAGCTTGAAAAAAAGTTATCTATTTTGTTCAGAACCTTTGTCCCTTTACAGTTTTGCAGTGATGTAAAACTGAAATGATGAAGCATTTTTCGTGAGCTATCACTATGAAATTGAAGGAAAAGGAAAGTCGTCAAAATTGACCACTTCCAGTCAAAATCTTGGAAATGGGTCAAGCAATCATAAGAAAGTTCCTTCTTAATTATTCTGCAAAAAGAAATGTAGAACAGGTGTTGCACCTGTTTTATATAATAGGAGAAAATCCTATTTTTTGTCTGCTAGAACCATCGTACCCTGCCATTTTTGTCACATTCTTGTGTTCTTCACTTTCAGAGTATACTCATTGATCAAAAGCCAAGCAAAAACTTGTTGTACATTGTCACAATTTAATGATTGTTGCTAATAGCTATGTTCTAATTAGATTGTAACATGAATCCGGACCATCAATTTACCTATGGCAAGAAGTTTAGAAATTAGAAGATTGTGAAGCAGTTGCCGTAAAGATTATCATATTATTTTGAAATATATACAGTATAACAGCATCACGCCACCATTCATGTATGTAGGAAAGAATTATTTTTCGATGGATTTTGATGAGATGCAGGGGCTGTTGCAACAAACTTGGGAAATAATAACTACAATCAAAATCATTATTTCATACTCGTAAAGAACGTAAACTGTGCGTGAATGAAAATATGCATATTAATATGTAACTGATTTGCAGTTGATTGCAATTGATCGCAAGTATTTAGCAACACCCCCATATTGTAATAATGATGATGATAATAATTAAATAATAGTGACTGGCCCTGAGGGAAATATGACATATAGTGCCTGAACTGGTATCATCATTGCCCGAGTCGTAAGACGAGGGCAATATGGTGCTTGTGAGGGCACTTTATGTCATATTTCCCGAAAAGCCAGTCACTATTTTAANGAAAAAGAAAGTAGCTTCCAAAGTTTATTCACAGAGGAGATGCAACACCTGTTTGACATTTCTCTGCAGAATAAGAGGGAATTAAATTCCTTTGTGGGCATGTAGCTATTGTGGAAGCTTGAACAGAAGTTGTTTACTTTGTCCAGAACTTTAGTCCCTTTTGCTTTACAGTGATATAAAACAGAAAGTGATGCAGCATTTTTCGTGAGCTATCACTATGAAATTAAAAGAAAAGGAAAGTCGTCAAAATTGACCACTTCCAGTCAAAATCTTGGAAATGGGTCAAGCAGATTAAAGAAAGTTCCTTCCTCATTATTCTGTAAAAAGAAATGTAGAACAGGTGTTGCACCTGTTCTACATAGTGGGAGAAAAAGGTTATTGTCTGCTAGAACCATCATGCCCAGCAATTTTTGTCACATTCCTGTTTTCGTCTCTTTCATAGTATACTCATTGATCAAACGCAAAACATGTTGCAGATTGTTACAATTTAGTGATTGTTGCTAATAGCTATGTTCTAATTACATTGTAACATGAATCCGGACCATCAATTTACCCATGGCAAGTTGTTTCAAAATAAGGTCAAGATTGTGAAGCAGCTGCCGTAAAGATTATCATAGTAAAGATTCTCATTGTTAATAGAATTTATAAAGTATAACAGCATCACCCCACGTTATGTATGAATAAACTATTTTTAGATATATATTTTGGTGAAACGTAAGGGCTGTTGCAACAAACTTGCGAATAAATTACTAATTGCACATAATCAGTACACACCAATAAAATTACTGTTTTATGCATATCTTGTAAAAAGTGCTGACCGTGCGTGAATGAAAATATGCATATTAATTTGCAGCTGATTTGCAAGTTTGGAGCAACACGCCCATAATTTAACAATGATGATAATAATGATATTATAATTTACATGTCTATTGTCTTCCAACAAAGAAGATGTCACAAATCAACTATTAAGGAGAAAATTTTTCAAGGAACTTTGAAGAGAAAAGGAAAGATAACTTAAGCACTTGTTGTTTTTAATGTGTTTTTGAGGTTTATGCATAAGTTTGCTTCGCGAAGCTAATCCATGTTTCCCTTCAATATTATGATTATAGCATTCCATGATGATGCCAACCTTTGTTCGAGGTTCTACACTCATTATCATGCCCTCTTAATCCAGGAAATCATTTGAAGCACAACAATCAGATTATTAGGGTAATAGAGGAAGTCGCAACTGTTTACTGACAACACATGCTCTAATTTATATCAGAATTTAACCTTGATGGGTGAGTATGGGCTAGAAATACTGCTGAATGTAATAAGGATAGAAATTTTGGTCATGCTCAAATTTAGCCCTGACAGACTATATGAACAAGATTGGATAGTCAGGGTAGAAATTTTGATTATTCGTAATTGTTTCTGAAGGTTGGAAATAATGGGATGGTCATTCTGAAGAAAAATGGAAAAATGAAAAATTGAACGAAATGGAAATACAAATAATATTTAATGTAGGGATAGATTTTTTATTGATTTTTTTTTTGTGGGGGGGGGGGGGTGTATAGTTCCAGTGTATAAATCAGGACAGTTATCATACTATTCACATGATTGATGAGCTCTGATAATTGTCTCTAGTTCATCAATCTTTGGATTTATTAAAGTGTGTAACTTTGTTCTTTTACTAAGCATGCACCACACTGCATCCTTGCTTGCCTAGTAGAAAATTGCAGACTTTGCGAATTATTATTTGATTTGAGTGTTTTTTCTTAAAGAAAGGGTGAAAATTGGGTTGGGTGGTTGTATTCCCCTCAAATTACTTGTTTTTTGTTTTGACAATTACTGATTATATTGCATTTGGGCATCTGATTTTTCAATCTTTCTCTTTAATCACCTTATCAATATTACTACTAAGTCTTGTGATTATCAGATTTACTTTAGCCTAAGGACGTTGTTTTCCATTATCATAGGGCGTGGTTCATACATCATTCTCATGGACATCATCACTTTCATTTTCCATGAATATCACCATCCTCTTGAAGGGCTGTAAAAGAGAAACAAAATGGTCTTGATCTAGTCTAAACTCAAACTCAAAAGATACAAACCAAAGAAAGGGGGAGGGGTTTTGTTTACTAGGTAAGGTCATGTGGGATTGCTTTTTTTGGATCAAGAGGTCACAGGGTCAGCGTAACCTCAGTAGCAACTTGTAAAGTACAGTCAGGTCATTGTATAGTCTGTTATCCAGACCATTTTTTAGAACCCTTAATCCCACCTTGGCAATATGTGTACATTAATGTTGTACAGAAATGAATTGTCCAGCTTCGATTGTATATCTAAAGCCTCGTCTCTGGCTTAGCGATGTTTTGGCAAAGAAATCTTTTAATGTGAATGTGTAGATCTCATTCCATCGATGGCCTTCCTCTAGCTATTCTCTCCCTTGTCTTTTATTTCTACAAGTATACCCTCTCCAATACTCATCAACTATCCTTTGTTTAAACGTGTTCTTTTTTCTACCTTTCTAATCTGCTTTTAAAGACTATAATCCAAATTACTTTTGTACATATTAAAACTACCTACCTGTACCAATCAGGTCGGCTAAGCTGTCGAGACAAAAATTGAAAGTAAAAAGAAACTTTGTTTGTATTTGTATTTGAAAACTTATTTAATTATTTTCATACCAATGAATCTTATTTGAATTTGAATATAAAATACTTAGGCCTTTAGATCACTTCTGTGCTTATTTAGTAGTATTTTAATTTACTATGGAACTACTGGCCTATTTTGTTCAAGAAAGCCAATTAGAGTGTCTTAAGTTAATGGCTTACCACTTCAAAAATCTGATTCTTAAAGGTATAGAAAGTAGATGTCACTGGTCAAGTTCAGATATTGCCCACACACCATGATGTCCAGTCCAGGGTGATTTTTATGACTTGTTTGACATAGTTTGTTTGACCATGGTCAAGAAATGTCCTTTCAAGGGTCTAGATCACATAATCAAACCTTGCCCACTTCCAGCGGAATGTCCATAAAACATAAACTAGATGTATTGGTCTATGACCAATCCCTAACCTGGCAATAAACAATCCCTAAAATGTCCATAAAACATAAACTTGATGTACTTCTGTTTGGCCTATCCCTAAAATATAGTCTACAAGATGGAAAGTAAATACCTCTCAAAATTGTCAATCATCACACGAGATAATGGTTGCTTGTACAGTAGGACCTCATTATAAAGAGCACTAATATAACAAACTTTTGGTAGGTTCATGATATAACAAAGTGATTATCCTGGTTCCATTCTTATATTATATAGTATGTTTGCCCTGATGTAACAAGGTATTTGTGAATAGGTAATTTCTGAGGTATCAGGACCTTGTTATAAGATAGAAGACAACTTTCGGCAATACTGAGACCTCTCGGTCTATTGTTCACCAAAATCAAATTTATTCCTAAGAGACTAAACTTTTTTTCTGTTCAGAAATGTGATTGTGTAGAGCATCTGATGGGTGTGAAAGACAGGATTAAATATTTAGGCCTTGGATCATAAAAAAAATTAGAGTTAATTACCACAAAACGTGATTCTGTTGGCTTGGTGGCATCACCAAGCCAACTTGCAACCAGTCCTGCTCTGATTGCACCGGGTTCTAAGTTTGGGCTATTGTCCCCAAGCCAGGGGCCAGTAACATAAAAGATGCAATAAACCTACAATCAATATTGCAAATATTAATTGTAAGTCTATTCCAAAATGTTTACCAAAGAGATGCAATTTATTTTATATGCAAATTAATTGCATCCCTTTATGTTACAGGCCCCAGGCTTGCTTCAAATCCAGCCTGGCATTGATGCTATAGCTTCGCGTCCAATCCCTACTAACAGTGTCTGGTACTGCTAGACTATGAGGCTGAATACTACACAGTAGTCAATACATACATTCCATGCAAGTCTTGCATCCTCAGAGTGCATTCCAACACCTTTGATTGATAGCTGGAAAATAGAAGACAGCTTGTAAGTGATGCTCGGACATCCATGTCGAGATAACTGCCTTACCTGGGGGATTAATGGATTAATCCAAGCCTGGAAATGTTTGGCGCACAGTAGGGTACAAAACTATGCGTTCTATTGAGCTTTAAAACAAAGTTCAGATGTAAAAGTTCATTTGGAAGTGATACTGGGAAATCCATGTTGAGATATTACCTGGGGGATTAATGGATTAATCCAGGCCTGGAAATCTTTGGCGCACAGTAGGGTATAGCTCGGGAAATCTATGCATAATATTGTGCTGAATAAGTTTGCTTGTGGAAATGCTGGGACATCCTTTGGTGAACAAACTTTCTTTGGCTAGGTATTTGTGCATTAATCCTGAATGTTTTTGGCGCACAGTAGGGTAAAGCTGAGGAAATCTACGCAAGCTAGCAATTTCTTGAAAAATTTTTTTTTTTTTTTTTTTTTTTTTTTTTTTTATGCTCACTTGTAAGTTATGCTGGGACATCTATGTTGAGATAACTGCCTTACCTGGGGGATTAATGGATTACTCCAGGCCTGAAAATGTTTGGCGGACAGTAGGGTTTACCTCAGGAAATCAATGTAATTATTGGGCTTTGGAACAAATTTTAGATGGAAAAGATCAGTTGGGAGTGATGCTGGGACATCCATGTTGAGCAAACTGCATTACGTGGGGGATTACAGTAATGCATTTATTCAAACCTGAATGTTTGTGGCGCACAACAGGGGTAGCTCAGGAATGCTCCAAAAATAATAAACTCTAGATGAATAGTAGACTTATCCTCATTTGTATCTAACTTGCCTCGGTTTTCTTACATTTATCTAGACCTGGAAATGGTTGGTGCATTGAAGGTATAGCTCACGAAAGGTAAATGGAGCTGAGGTGATGTCTTCAGATTCAACCCTGAGCTATGAATCCTTTTTGTACCTTAAGCGTATGTGATATGTTGCTTGGGCAAATCAATGTTACACATAATAATAATAATATATAGCATTTAAACACGCCATCTCTCTAGTCACCTATTCAGAGGCGCGAGACAGATTATCTTTAGTGTTCAATGCGCTTCTTGTATTGCTATTAATTATTATGATTGCTTTATCCCAGCTAACACAATTGTCCAAAAATTTCAAGGAGAAAATACCCCTGCCAGCTACCTATTCACCTCACCTGTGTAGAGTGATACAAAGTGTGGATGAATTTCTTTTTGGCAGAAATTAGCACCCCGGATGGGAATGTCCATGCACTTTCAAACCATTATCCAAAACTTGTCTGTACATTTAATGTTACTGTTTGGTTTATCGTATTTCAATAAATAATCACTCCTTTCTAAAAACAGATGTTGGTATGTTCTGGTAGAGCCTGGATGATGGAGCCGCCATATGTCTGCTATTATCATTGAATGTAGTTTGAACGTTACCTTTATCTACCTGGGGTACCTGGGAGTATAATGACAAGCCCAGGTAGCTCACCATTGATTTACCATTGATTTTCTTTTAATTACTTCTTATGATAATAATGACGAAAAATATGAAAATACCGGTAACAATAATAATAATGATAATGATACATGTGACTGATAAGGCGCCAAATCCACTAAGATTTAGTGCTCGAGGCGCGAACAAAACAAAGAAAACACAGAATACTTGCCATGTAGCATAAGAAAGGCATCAGACTACTCAAATGATAAACAATTTATGGTAAGAAGTGGAAATTTATGAAAAAATAATTACACGGAAATAGGTGCATATTATCACTATTATTACTTTTGATTCATCCCGGCTAACACCATTTTGCAAACATTTCAATCAGGAAAAACTTGTGACTGGTAGATACCCTTTCACCTCACCTGGGTAGAGTGTTGCACAGTGTGGATGAATTTCTTTTTGGCAGAAATTAACCCCTGGATGTGATTATTCATGCACTTTCAAAACAATATCCAAGACTTGCTTGTACGTTGAATGTTACTGTTTTGTTTATTGTATTTCAATAAATAATCACTCCTTTCTAAAAAACAGATGTTGGTATTTTCTGGTAGAGCCTGGATGATGGAGCCGCCATATGTCTGCTATTATCATTGAATGTAGTTCGAATGTTACCTTTATCTACCTGGGGTGCCTGGGAGTATAATGACAAGCCCAGGTAGCTCTGTTTGCTTTACGCACATACCTGGTTTGATCGATACGATGATAAACATGTACAGCTCCTGTCCTTTGAAAGTGAAATGTAAAAAGATGTATCATACTCTTTTAAAGAGGGGGTAGTTGGGACAAAATGTAGAAAAGTTGTTGAGAGTATGACAAGCCCAGGTAGCTTTCTGTTTGCTTTACGCACATACCTGGTTTGATCGATACGATGATAAACATGTACAGCTCCTGTCCTTTGAAAGTGAAATGTGAAAAGGTGTATCATACTCATGTGGGGTGTGTTGGGACAAAATGTTTATAACTCGTTGGGTGAGTCGGGATGAAACTTAGAAAAATTGTTGAAAGGTAGGATGCTTCTTTTGCAATTTTTGAATAGATATTGGCCAAATGTTTTCAAGGAAAAGTATTTTCTTTAAAGGGGAATGAACCCAATTTTATTTTGTACTTTCAGTGACTGGAGAAAAATAAGGTGAACAAATTTTGAACATTTGTGCAAAATTAGATAATCTGTTGAAAAGTTTCAAAGTTTTCATTTTCATTTCACTTTCATTCACTTTGTTCACTATTTTCCCCTCGTTTTGAAGAAAAGTAGGCAATACTTTGTTTTTTTTTCATATGAATGTAACATAGCTTCATGCACTCTACAAGCATTTCAGGAAGAATTTTGATGGCGAATCCTCTCTTGAAATATGACACTAATCTATTTTTAAAATATTTCTATACATCAGCCTCCCAAGATGATGAAATATTAATCAAGGGAGTAGTAGAAAAGTGGGTACTGTTTGGAATTCAAGGTTTTCCATCCATGGGTTTTAATACCAGAAATACTCTGGTGGGATGAATTGTTTAAAAAAGGAGAGTCCAACCCAAGCGGAAAGACTTCAAGAGGAAAGATTAATTTTTCAGAATAATTCATAACTGTGACAAAAACTGTTAAATTTGAAATACTTTGCTCAATATTAGTTAGGGGTCATTATGAAATGCCTATACGAAATTATAATAGTTTTTATACATTTTGAAATTACAAATGCAAGTGCTTTGAATAGCATGGAATACACTGTAATCAATTTCACGCATGATTGATTTCAGCTATTGAACAGAGTCTTTTGCTCCAGTATAAATCCTGAAGAGTGTGACCATTTAGAAGTGATACAATTAAAAAGTCATCCCTAACTTATTCTGAGTATTGTATTTCTGAATTGTTAATCATCAAGCAACAATATATCATAATACATGATGAACTTTTTACTGAATGACAGTCATGAATCAACACTGAGGTATCTATCGAGGCAAAACAAAATGGTAATTGAAAAAAGAAAAATAAGATGAACAAACTGTGAAAATTTGAGCAAAATCGGATAATCCATTCAAAAGTTATGAATTTTCAAAGTTTTGATTNTTGGGATGAATTGTTTAAAAAAGGAGAGTCCAACCCAAGAGGAAAGACGTCAAGGGGAAAGATTTATTTTTCAGAATAATTCATAACTGTGACAAAAACTGTTAAATTTGAAATACTTTGCTCAATATTAGTTAGGGGTCATTATGAAATACCTATTCAAAATTATAATAGTTTTTATACATTTTGAAATTACAAATGCAAGTGCTTTGAATAGCATGGAATACACTGTAATCAATTTCACGCATGATTGATTTCAGCTATTGAACAGAGTCTTTTGCTCCAGTATAAATCCTGAAGTGTGTGACCATTTAGAAGTGATACAATTAAAAAGTCATCCCTAACTTATTCTGAGTATTGTATTTCTGAATTGTTAATCATCTAGCAACAATATATCATAATACATGATGAACTTTTTACTGAATGACAGTCATGAATCAACACTGAGGTATCTATCGAGGCAAAACAAAATGGTAATTGATTGACCAATGAGAGCAATTTCTTAAAGATCTCTATAAAGATTGATTAGTCAGAGAATGTTTTTACTTATTTCGTTTTGATTTGTCAACAAATTGTAACTCTTAAATGTTATTTTTTAATTAGTTTATCTGACAAGGATGAGAATGATAATAAATAGAAAAAATGTTTCAGCCGGGCCCCTGTAGGTATGATGCAATGTTGGTCAATGAACTGTGACCAACAATTTTTTTACAGGGTTGGGTGCTGCTTAGGAATAATCTGGACAATTGTAGCCCTATTCGCATTCATTTTTTTCTGAGATCATGTACTTAAAATTATATAGATGGTATTGGATTCATCCCTTGCCCTCACAAAAATTTTTATTTTTAGCCACTGTATATTTGAGGCGTTCTTTAAGCGATCGGCTGTACCATGGGATGCAAGTTGTTGACAACTAGAGAAGAGTGTTTTAGGAGGGGTTAAACATCACACATCACCTTTAAACCTATCACCTTGACTTAAAAAGTGTGCAAAACATCGCCATCTGGGCTGAGATGAAGAAAACAGAACTCTGACGTAGGAAAGAAATCAGAATTTGGCAATGGCGTTTTCAGTACCTCTCTGATGCCTGCTGCATAAAACTTTTTGCTGGAAGAAAAGTATCTGGCAAAAACTTAAACTACCCTGGCGAAAATTAATCTTCCAAAGACATTTGGCAGTGGTTTTATTTTTCATAGAAAATTGTCTTTTGTTTCTGATGATAGACCCAAGACAGGTAGTCAGCACCCCACCCCCATAATATGAGTGAATAAATATTTCATTTTTCATTGTCCAGTGGGTGCCATTATTGAAAAATAGAGTCCTTTGGTCTATCTTTTTAAATGGTGGAGGTATGTTTAATGTGAAAAATTAAAATCAGAATGCTCTGAAAAGCTAGGGGGGCTTTCAAATGTCTCTTCAGGTTGAATGTAGGCCCTAAACAAATGAAATTAAAAAAATATTTTAGGTCTATCAGCTATTTCTGTTGGGTCCATCAGTGAAGGAACACCAAATTATTACAATTTCTATTTTTTTTTTTGGGGGGGGGGGGGGGGGGGGAGGGGGGTCTTTAATTATTGCTTTGTTCTAGTTGTACTACAGATGATAGCCTGCTAAATATGTTTCTATGTATCAATTTGAGCAATATCCCAGCAAGGAGAGATAAGTGGCCTTTAATTGCGACATCATAATTAGCTCAAGTTGAATGTTCTTTTCATTGATAAGGGAAACGATCCTGATCCGTATTTTATTGAGCTCTTCGTAGTAAAGAACCAGAAATAGCCTCTCATATTTTGCATGACTCAGACAGTCATTCGTTGCAAAAATGAATCAGCTGATGATGTTGTGATATTAAAGGGGATGTTCATTCAGACGATGATGTGTTAGCAGTAAATGAAAAAAAATGAGAAGAACAAAACTGAAAAGTTGAGTATAATTGGATCATCCAGACTTTCAAGATTTATGACTTTTTCAAAGGTATCATTTCTATCTGAGATGGGCATCCATGAATTGGCAACATTGGCATAATCTGTGATGTCATCATTTCTCCTTTCACTTTGTACAAAAGAATGTCACATTTAAAAATAAGATGCAAACTAGGAAATTTCTTTATTCTCATTTTAGCCAGAAAATAGCAGGGAATATGAGGGTAAGAAATGAATATATATTCACCACAATTTTCCCCTGTTTTATGGAATTATGTTGAAATGTGAAAATTGGCTACCTTTTAGGAAGAATTTTTTAATTAATTGTTTGAGAAATAGTTAAGGGAAAAGCCTGAATTTGTTTCCTGTTAGTTTTTGTCGAAACGATTTTTTCTCCTGATGAGATTTGAAAGTGAGGACTGGAATCGCTTTCTATTTTGAAAAGACATCTTGAAAGAAAATAAACATCTCTCTATTCTGGGAGAAACATACATCTATCAGCGTCAAACAAAAAGTCTGATGCAACGTCAGAAATTCTTCTCCCCCTTTCATTGTGTGAAGGTGATGAATGGGATTAGAGTGAGCTGTGGCGCAGGATTAATACTAATATCATGACCATATCTGGGTCGTACACCTGGTTCACCTATAGTAGCTTTTGGTCCCTAGAATATCACCTATGGCATGCCTCTCTGCTGCCATGCTAACCAAAAATCATTCCTTACATTATATTTTTCATTTCTTTAAAAAATTGGGGAGCACTTTTTTCTTATCCCTTTTCATTTTTTGCTTGGTTTAGGAGTAATATATCAATTTTGCTTCATTTAGGAAGACGTTATCATAGTTCACCCATTGACTACTGAATTCTGTTCCCATAGACTTTGTGCAGAGACTACCCAGTTCCTTTAGGCAATGGGTGTAGAGTGCATTACACCTGTCTGTCTCATGCTATCATGCATCACACCTGTATCCATATTTAGCACTTTTTATACCCAGACATACACTGTTTACAGCATTTGATGACAAGCAAAAATGCCTGTTGTAGAAAAAGATTTTTATTGTTTTGTTCAGGTAGACAGGTTAGTACATGATGGTACTTTCATTCCCTAAATAAAGGCTGGCTTGAAAAGACTTTTACTTACAGGCCTGTATCCCAGGACTAAGCCGTTTTTATCTAGACCTGAACTAAGTTAAACCGATGGTCTAAATGACAATGACTTGGACCCTGGTTACGTAGAACCTCGCTGTCAGAATACGGCATTAAAGCATTTACCGGTAAGCATTCACATGAATGTTGTCTCATCTTAAGACATCCCTTGAATTAATGTAACATCTTGTGTAAGGTGGGGTTCATCAAAATGAACTGCTATTAAGATTTCTCAAGCAATTGCAGAAGGCATGAATAAATGTTGATACAATTGTCTGCTGTGATTGGCAGTATAGTCCCACATGCTTCCCTTCGATGTGTGGATTCGAAGGTAACCTATGACCCCCCAGCGAAGTACTCTTCTGGCATCCCCATCAAATTATAGTGAAGGACGCTTTCTCCAAGAAAAATTTACCAGTAGATGCCTGACACAAGTCATCAATCAGATTTTTTTTACTCTTCGACTTTTGGGAAGCAGTTTCTAATCGTTATCAAATTTTGACAATCACTGAGGTGATATGCTCTCTTCAATTCCATTCACTTATTTCATTTTCATAAAATGTCTAATGTTGAAAGTACACTTCATAACAACGAAACATCATAACAAAGTGAGAAAGTTGGGAATTATAATAGCCTGGAGGCTTCATGAAAAAGATTTCCGGTAAATAAACATTATTTTGCATATCTTTTATTAATGATAACAAGTATTATGGGACCATTTGATACATGCACACACTAAAAGTGCAATAATCAAATACAGTTTTCAATAAAATCCTTATAAAACATGAAACTTGCAGATTCCGCCCATTCCATTATATGCATGAGATGTTATTTTCATATGAATTCAAAGTTCAAATCTGAAGTGAATTATCTGAGAATTTCTAGTCGGGTTTCATACATAATGGAAGAAAATGGGACCATTTTGGTGTAGTGGTTCTGACTCTCATTTTTCATCCAAAGGTTTGTGGTTCAAATCCTACCCACGGAATGAATTTCCTTGTGCGAGATATTCATCCATAATTATGCCGCACTCCACCCATGGTGAATGGGTACCGGGAGCATCCCACGAGTCCGACAGCCCACGAGTCCGACAGAAATGAATATAAGCCTACGACATCGACAATTTTCAAAATGAGGTTCGAGCTAGACATTTTGACTTTCATGCTCGCAAGATCGACACTGACAAATTATTTGCTTTGAGCCCGACAGCACGCAAACAGACCTACGAGACCGACTAACGTAAATATAGTTGTCGGACTGACTGTCGGACTAATAGACCAATTTTACCTAGAGTCGATCTCATTTGCAAAATTTATGTTCGGTCGTAACCATGTGCGTTGTCATAATTTTGTCGGATAAATGAGTTGTCTGACTCTAATCCGTTTTTATGTAATGTTTAATTCGTGCACCAATTATTCAAAATGTCGGCCTCGTGAGCTGTCGGACTCGTGGGCTGTCGGCCTCGTCGATAGTACCCATGGGTACCTGGCTGCGATCCTTGAATATATAGGCTACAGTTCTTCATCAATGGCATTGCTGAAGCAGGGGTAACAATGCTGTATTGATTGTTGGGTGCTTTTTATGACAAAGAGGAATCTTAATATGAGAACTGCATACATGGTGGAACTTTGAAAAAGCAGTGATGGGCTCCTGGTTTCTCCTTTTTTTTTTCTTCCTCCTTCTTCCTTGACTGTTCCATCCACCCCTTTCAATGATTGAGATCTATCTGGAAAAACACAATGAGCTTTAGTCTGAAATTCTGATGTCTGTGGTAACTGTCAGGTGTCATCCATCCACCTTCCTTTTATCACTTTGCAGAATCCCCTTTGTGTCTGCAAATCACAGTCGTCATGTTGTTTGTTCCCCGTTTCTTGTAATTTACCAATCAGAGCATCTTTATTTTCTAGGTCTTACCACATTTAGGTAGTAATCGAAGTCTGGAAACCAATTTAATGTGGAGCTCCTAAAGTGACTTTTGTTTATCAACCAGAACTTCATATTGAACGTTGATGCTCGCGAATGATTTGAATCACATAATAGAAATTAGAAGGAATGTTAATGAACATTTTAGTGCCTTTTATGAACCCTTTATAGTCTAGGACCCTATTTTTTCTAATATATTTACATTTTTTAAAGATTAATACAGTAGTTCACTAATTGTTGCTAATCTTATGCAAACTACCAACCTAGAGGTTTTACTCCACAACCCAAAGCTTGTCCGAGACTTGCCCAACATAGCAACATCTACATGTAATGCATGCAAGCTGGATTCCAAGTATTGTAGTCCAACTAGCACGTTTAAAGAATACCATGTAACTGTGTTTGTTGAGCAAGATAAATTTGAATCAATTAGTGAACTGGTATATCGGAATGCATCACAAATATGCAATTTGGATGTTTGATTTATATGCAAAATTACAGAGGGAATTTGTCCATATTGGTCCCAATTAGAGGATTTTCCAATTGGATTTCGTAATGTTAGGCTCACATATTTGATAGTTGTTGGATTCTGCATGTAAGCTACTGTAAAAGCCAATATTTTACGGTACAATATTAGTTTCAGCGATTTCACTGACTGTCACCCATGTTTACATCTTAGCTGGTTGTTATTTTCACATTTAGGAAGATCATTGTTCACAAGTCTATGGGCATTATTATGAGTGAAAATTTTAGCAACATCATGGTTGCGATATTAACCAAAATAAAACAGCGAACATTTTTAGCTTATACAGAATATTTTGTTTTTGAGAACGCAAAATATGTCTTTGAAATTGTATCAAGTCAGAGTGAACAGACCTTCAGGTGTATGCAGAAATATAAAAGGACTGAAGGTGTGTATAATATGAGGTGTATCTTGTGAAATGAGGGGGTTGAGTAAAGAAAGGATAGTTTACAAATCATAGAATTCCTTTCTATTCCACAGAGCGCACACAGCTAAAGGTATTTTTCATTCATAGGAGCATTGCGCATCCAGCATTGTTTGGTTTTCACCATGTCGTATTTACAAAGTGTGGGCTATGAATCACCTTTACTGAACAAAAGAGGCTGAAAAAGTTTTGAATCAAGCATATTCTGACCTTCGGTGACATGCATAGTTTGAGTTTTTAGTCGATAGGTTTCAAATTCATACTGCTCCTCACTGTACTCGAAGACATCTACATGTAGGAACACAGAGTAGGAATCACTTATGGACCAGATGGTCAGACATTTCTGCGATATTTGTTTGCAAAATGTAGGCCTATTTCTTTTCATTGTAATATGTATTTTTGTTGAAAAAAGGTTATAGGAAACATTTTAGGAAAATGCCATGCCATAAGGCCCCCTAAAATAAATTATTTGGATGCGCTCCTATGCCATTAAATTTTTTTTTTTTTTTTTCATTGCTTCTTTTAATTTTTCAAACACGATTGAAACAACTCAAACACCTCATCATTGGGAAAATAAGGCTTATGAAAGAGGATAAAAAGCCAAAGAGCATATATCGATGTGAAAACATCTTTTCAGGTCATATTTTACACGTTTATATTTATTTATATATTTGATGAAAAGCAAAAAAAAGTTCAGAGTGGGCAATTTTCAGAGGGACAGTTGGTGGGCATCCAAACACTTATTTTTGTTTGTCCTAACAATGTGAGATTTTTTTGAGGGAACAAAATCTCTCACCTTTTGCCTTCCCTGCTTTATCTCTCTTTCTTTGGCAGACCACATAATATCTCTCATGTTATTTTAAATCATCTGTCTCATACCACTTTTGTTGAAAACCCATTTTCTCTCATTTATTGGTGGAGCCTGAACCAAAACTGCTGGAGTTTTATTCATTCAAATTGGCTTGGCTGAAAGGTTCCAACAGGCAGGCTATGATATTTTACTTTAGAAAAAAAATGAGTGCCCCATCCATCCAAAATCGATTGGAAAACTTTATGAATATAAATCTCAACTTTTCTGTCCTTTTCTATGACAGGACATTATGCGCCATAAATCGAGCTAAATGGGGACAGTCACAAATTGATTCAGGGTTGTTCCTGCACGTGTCTTTTGGATGGTGACTTTAACTTCTTTTTATCTCTATCAAATCAAGAATATTCAAGTCCAAATGTATACTGTATTAAAAATTGAAGTATATTAACACACTGCATAAGCCCTACACTGTGAAACACAATCTCTCTCTTGGTACGATTGTACATGTCTTCTTTTTTTTAACGCGTTTGAAACAAGTGATAAAAAATTCTGTTTTATGTTTCTACCAATTCAATCTTTTGATTAGTTCATCTCCAATGCACATTCAAAAGTGACCTTGTCAGCTACCTTTTAAATCAATATTGAAATGATTGAAATGAAATGGGATTTCCTTGAAAAAGTTTACGATTATAATGTTATTCATGAAGAAACCAGCCAGCCTATAGTGTTGCTCATTGTTACTATTTCTCATCACAATTTCTGAAGGTTCCTATTTTCCTTTTCAATCAATATTGATGTAGGTTTGAATTTGTGATGGAATTTCTAGTTGTGTCAAACAAAAAGTGCTTCTACACTGTTTCAATTTGTAAAGGCAATGAGATCTATACAACTACCTGAAGAGATGATAAAATAGAGAGCAATATTATAACATAAAACAATGTACCTCTCTTCTCTGAAACATTTATTGATCACAATCTATCTATTTACAAGAAAATGTTTGATTCAATTGGTACCCATTAGTGTAAGAAATACATACATGTAGGGGCATGTGGTGATTAGCCTCCTAACTCTTAGAAATAGGACCGATGAGCTCCGGAATAGTCCTTGCAAAATGTAATATGCTGGGGGCTATTTTTCAGGAAAAAATGTAAAGAGAGCCCCCATAAATCAAAAAGGTATCTTTTTAATTCTGGTACACAGAAAAATCTGTGATAACTGGTTTTGTACTGAAAATGAGCAGATAATAAACACTTTCCAGGTAGACAAGGCCATGTGAGCTCCAAAATAGCCCTTGCAAAATGTATTATGAGGGCTATTTTTCAGGAAAAAGTGTAAAAAGAGCCCCCATAAATAAAGAAAGTATTTTTCATCCTGGTATATGGAACAATAATGTTAAATTGGTAAAGTTCTGCTTTTCTTCTTCTGAAAATGAGTAGATGATCTGTGAAAATTGATAATTTTTTTTTTCCTCGTAATTACAGTTATCACCATTAATAATTTTCCATATTATTTATGATACTTTGTTTTATGTACATGTATAATTTGTGTATATTTTGAATGATCATAATAAATTTGGAAAAAAAAAAAAAAAAATTGATAATTGTTTTCTACTGTAAATGAGCAGATGATAAACATTTTCCAGGTAGACAGGTGGGCGCGCAATGGACCTGTCTCCTGAATATTTTCACAGACACCGTGAGTAGAAGGGATAAAGAAAATTTGGACAAACTAAACAACTTCAATTCAGGCATTCACAATAGTTCAATACACACACGCACACACAAACAAATTCCTCTCGTCTTATTCTGCATAGAAATGTCGACCAGAAGTTACACCTGTCCAGGGAATGTAAAAAGAGTCTTCTTATGCTTTTGTGAAGGTTTGAATGAAGTTGATTACTTTATCCAATTCCTTTTGCTATTTTGCTAACAGTGAGACCCACAAAGTTTGGTACCCACTTATTTGTTACAATTCTTTGTTTTGAGAACTGGTAAATGATTTTGCAGCTTCATTAAAATGTTCCTATAATCAGAGAAGTTAATTGATATGATTGATTGGTTTATTTATTTTTCCATTTCATTAACTTGAAATGACATATTATAGTAAAACTTAAATAAATTGAATATAGATTATGTAAAACAAAACATAAACATGACAATTGTTCATATAAATAAAGTGTGCTATAAGAAAGATTGACTTTTGTATCATCAAAAATGGAGGGGCATTCCAAAGAAGCACTGCTTGTTGGATGCATGCCCGTGAAAGAAATTACATTAAAAAGAAAAAACTAAATATGTTCTAGTTTGGGTCCACACTGATTGAATCCTTGCACAAGCATCTTTAGTTTAGAACCATCATTTTTTTCATACAAAAAGACAGTAATGTCATCGCTTGGGCAAAGAATAAAGTTATGTATGTAAAGTATATTTGCATGTTGCTGAAATAGTTTGTTTACCTGGCATACATTTTTTGAAAGAATCTATCTATGTTTGCGTTTGAGTAAATAAGCAGACATCATGATGATTGAAAACTGCTTCCGTATCCTTGTATCGGTATTACTATTTCCAAAGAGATCTACCCCTTTTCTCCCTCTTTCTTTGGACAGTTGGGGATTATGTGTAGATATTATCACAAATCTGAATAGGTTTTCTATTCAATGGATTTCTAATCATCAATACGAGAAAATCCAATTGGGAGATGCGCTGGGTCACTCTGGCACCACTTTAGTCTCATCCTCAAACTTTTGTTATCATTGATTCAATAGGCGGGTTTACTGATGGATACGATTTCCATGCCTCCTCTATACACAATGCTTGCTGTTGATGGCTTGAAAGCTTGCCTGAGGCTTGCCTGACATCGCAACAACCAATGCATGCAAATTGGGTGCCAAGTTTTGTAGTCCAATTGCTCACATTCAGATTTAGGAATACCTTGTAACTAAGTAATTTTGCAAGAAAAGTGTATACATTTGAATATATTAGTAAAATAACCTATTCAAGACCTTTTTTGTTGTGTATTCCAATTTTATGCACATTTCTTTGTCAAACTTAAAATGAAAAACTGTTTTTTTTTTCACCTGATATGAAATAATTGTAATTCATTAGAACAGTTGTAGATAGCATTCAGTGGTTGTTGCTAGGCTGGTCAAGCTACAATGTTTGTCTTACCCAGTAACGTTAATGTACATGCAAGTACACCTGTAGCATTCTTAATCTCTCATTATTTCATGGCTGAATACATAGGCTGTCTTTGGGCAGACTTGAATAAATTTGAATACATTACGAAAGTGGTCTATTCAAGACCATTTTTGTTTTGAAATTTTATGCACACACAGTTGTCAAGTATTCAGTGGTATTAAATACTTCATTCACCTGCAGGGCCTGTATGATTGATTGGAAATCTTTATGTAATGTAATATTGCAAACAATCATATTTCAATAGATGGAATGAACATTACTTGCATATGTTGCTAGGTTAGGCAACATACAATTTTTTCCTCCAAGATGTCAATACTAATGTATTATATTATACTTTTGAGTTGACTATATGTAGTTGTCTGTTGATAGATGGATTCATAGTTTGTACTTTGTTGTTGCATCAGAAAAATCAAAGTGAATCAATTTGACAAATTTTCAAAATTCCCTTTTCAGTTGTATCTTTCCAAGGGTGTTTGATTGTCTTTCTCTGTCCATTTTGTTTACATATACAGTGTATTACTTTTGTTTGGGTGTACATCTCATATGAAAAATAAGGTAGGAGTGAGAAGCTAAAGAACATCAGAAAGTTACTTTGTAGATTGTATTTTACATATATTTCAATGATTTGAAGGTGTATGATTTTTTATTAAAATAGATTATCAGAATGTGCCAATTTCAGATGTCAAAGGATGAATTTCATAATTTGTGAATGAACTACGAGTATCTAGATCAAATCTATCGTTAGAGAGTATTTTTAAAGCCATTTTTTAATAGTTCTATGGGGAGAATTCATTGCAAAATCTGAAAATGTATACTGCTGTAGAGGACTTTTTGATAAATTATTTCTTTCTTCATTTTAATCATAATTTAAAAAAAAAGAATATGTTCATTTATCATCAGCTATTATTCCTTGCGTTTTTATCTCAAGCCAATATTTTTAATATATATCTTATATACAGGTATTATGATCCATTGTTTAACTTTCAAATATGTGAGAGGGTCTTTGGTGTTTTTTTGACAATGTAGGCCTATAGGCCCTACATTGTATTCTAACATTTTGAAATGAATTTGCTTTTTAAAAGTTTACCATATTACTTAGAGTTTTGGATTATCCATTTCTCAATACCAATTCAGCAGAAATATCTGATAAGTTGGAAAAAGGTACCATCTAACAAATGCCCTATGATTTCATTTTATTCTTTTCCAAAATATGATGATCAAGAAGCATCAAATAAAAACAGCTGTAAAATTCAATGAAAGAGGCGTGGAAGAGAAAGACTAGATATTCCCCACCTCTGTGTGTATTTGTGATCTCTGCAGGACTGGGCCTCTGGAATAAAACTTTTTGAACTCCTGTGTTTATTGTATTCAAGTGAACACACCACAGTGTGATAATGCTATAGCCCAGTCCCTGTGTGTATACAATGTGTGTGTGTAGAGATGATGCTGGTGGTGGTGGTGGTGTGTGTGTGTGTGTGTATTGCTTGCACCCTTGTGCTGTGTGTGCGCATTTTGTTTTCTTAGTGTTTTTTTCTGTAAAGGAGGGCTATGAATGCCTGTGCAGTGAAGCAAGAGTGCGGAGCCTGATCGCTCTACCAGTGCTCCAACAGTATACCACAGAGAGGGGCTGGCATAAGCGGGCTCATTGTGTTCTCCCCCCAAACTATTCCATTGAACAAAGTTCAGCGGTAGGCTAGCACAGGCTGGGGCCTTACATTCAGTACACAGCAATCACACAACAGTTTGGAGAACGCATTGCGCTGGCACCGCTCTACTTTTTCGTAGCTCCCATGCTCTTTTGGATTTGTGGATTTTTATAAATTGCGGACTTGATCAAGTTTTCGAGGATTCTATACTTGAATTGATTATACTTGGATTATATACTCATTGATATAAAGGTAGATATTGTAGAGAGAATTTGTTTGATCGTGGGGAAGTTTTGTAGGGGTGTACATGTAGTTTTGGTCCTGTATTGGTGTGTGGTTTGCCCCTCTTTGGATTGGGTCAAATGAAACATAGGGACATTGTGCTGTGTATTGGGGTGCAGTTGGGGTATGCTGTATATTTGGGATTGTTGTTTGGAGGTACATGTACTACGTAGTGGTTTAGTATGCACTCTTACACATTTATTGATGATTATCTCTCATTTTTATCATTCGAAACTTTGAGAATAATGTAGGGATAGAAGTTGCCATCATCCTGATCATACAATTGTATGTTTGTGTCTTTTGTAAACTTTTTCTTTTCATGTACTGTATACGTTTCAGTGTATGATGTCAGTTTACATGTGCAATACAACAATATGTATGAAACTGTAAAAGAGAAACTAATTTCTAAATTAAGAATTGTCTCATCAAGCATTTAGATATTTGAATGACATTCTTTCCAGATTCTAAGCTTCCTGTTGTCAATAAATTTCCTCTTCTTTTTTTTTTTTAGGATTAAAATCTATATTTTACTTATGCAGGATAGAGTGTAAATAATATTTTAGTCCAACTACAGTGTATATTGAAAAAGGGGGGAGAATAATTTAGTTTGCTTTGCTTGATATATCAATCATTCATTATGAGGATTTCTCTCTCGTCCTCAAAATCCTTTTTGTTTTGAATATATTTTCCGTCAGAGATTTTTTTTGTTCCTTTTCCAAACTGAATCTTATGACAAAAACTGTACTAGAAATATGTACATGTCTTGTTTGCTATTCCTTCATCATGTGATCATCAATCAGTATGAAGAAAATCTATCTGCGATGAAAAATTTAAGAAAGAAATATCAAAATCATACATCTGGAATTAAACAAAAAATATATAGGCCTACATTGTATATTGTATGCACTGTATAGCTAATAAGACTCTTGTCTTCCATGTTTTTTTCTTTTTTTTTTTTATTTTATTTTTTTTTTTCCTATATGTATGTACTTTTTTAATCTGAATGAAATAAATTGAATTTAATTTATGCCAGACTAAAAATCCTGCATGATTTTCCACCGTATTAAATGAAGTTTATGTTTTTGTTCTTCCTCTTGCAGATTGAAGTCCATCAAACTTGGAAAAGTTTTCACCAATATATTCTCCATGGTAACATTTTAATCATGGCTTGTCCAGCGTCTAGAAGATTACCGCTCAACACGTGACAACGATCGAAAGCTGGATTTCTTACATATTGATCGGTGTCAACTACGAGGGATGCGCTTTGGAATTTATCAATATTTCTTCGCTTTATTGAATTATAAGAAACTCAACGATTAAACATTGTGATTGAGGTATCAATCTCGTTGAGAAGGGGAGTCCGTGACGGACATTCCGAGGACTGTGATTTTTCTTGTTTCTCGTTGGAACTATGCTTGAGACAGCCACGGCATCATGAGTTTGCCGCAGTGTTGTCCGAGGGCGCGTGCCGCCATGTTCTCTAGAACTTTTAATCGATGCTATCCCCCAAGAACGCTATGGCTTGCAATATTATGTGTAATGTGCAGTTGGACATTATCATTAGCAGGAGCGAGGACGTCGAGAGGGAATGAAGGTTCGTATTAATAGATAATTAATATGATCATTATACAAAACTAATCAAAAATGTAAAGCAGGATGACAAAAATGTAATGTAGAAAACTAGAAATTGCATGGTGTATAAAACATTGAAAAAGAATTGTGGTTGAGTAAAAAATCCGACCAATAATGGTTGGAAGAAAAAAAAAAGATAGGTTTGTGTTTTCTTCTTTTTCTTTCTTTGATCATGATTTTTTTTAAGTGGGGTGCGCTGGAACTACGTGCATGTATGATTTTCTTCTCTAAGGCCATGAAATCCTCTTTGCTTTAACCCTTTTTTTTTGTGACCGTACTTGAGATTTAACATGACAATCTTAGTTATAAATACCATTGTCAGGAATGGAATCATAGTGACATCTCAGATCACTCTGGGTTAAAATACAAAATGTGACAATACTCTGTCCAGAGGACTAGGACAGAACTCTGTGATTGAAGAAGAAAATAGCGAAGGCCTACATGATAAGGTTATTATATGTTCAAGGTAATAGTTGACAAAAAATGGCATAATAAGGTGAATCAACGAGTGTTCATCAAAGAGAGATTTTACAGTTTGTGTTAGAACTCCTTAACTTTCGCAATAATCTTGGACAGAAACAATTGCCTTTGGTTATAGTGAGTACAGCTGATGCAGTTTTTCTTATCAAAGAAACTTTGCTATTTGGTCAAACATTGTGCATTAGTGTTCCATTATTGTTACAATTTAAAAATGGAGGGAATTAATCTTTAAGTTTCAGTTAATTAATTTGAGTTGTATAAATTAAAGAGGTGAAACATTTTTATGTAGGCCTAAGGTTTATTAACCCTTCATCTTGTAAGTTAAATACAAGATGTTTTTGTGAATCATCTGCCCTTTAAATTTTGGGAAAATAGCTAATAGTGACTATACTTCTTTATACTGGAAAGTGTGGAGCTTTGCATTTTCCCCATCTGTTGCATTATGCCAGTGATAGGCCTACTGTACAGTGTCTGTTTTAAGTTCTGTTTCAAGTTTTTTAGAAGTAGAAATTTTACATGGAGTCATTGAAATCAGATGTTATTAAAACGATTGTCTTGCAAATACGAGGATAATTGGAAACTTTTGTTGTGGCTCAGGATAGATGCTCTTACAACTGGTAGCTACATATGTACTAAACAAGGCCATGAGCCAAATTTTACGGTCAGACGGTACAAATTGAATTCTGATAATTTTCTACCTCCCGAAAGCCCCAGAGGAAAGGCCAGAAACCAATCGCCAGCTGTCCCCGTCAGTCTGGGGCGGCGGGCTCCCTACCAACCAGCCAGCCGTACCATGTCCTCTCCCCTAATTGTAACCCCATGTTGAGTTTGTAGCATCTCGGTCACTCCATCCCTTGCTTGCATCCATAATTCATGGCCTGTTAGCTTGCCGCTTCCCCTCCTGGTATCGCCAGGGACTCTGCTCCCAGCTCGCTCAGGGTGTAACATTGTCACTAGATGAGCTCCCCATGGACATGGGCTCATTACATCTCGGTAAATAGCTTGTTCCCATCGACTATTCATCATCGCTTTCAAATAATCATCACCAAGCTTTGAAGGGGAAGAAAAAAAGAAATGGAAGCTCACGAAATGCCTTCGCGTATCCTCTGGTGCATGAAATGGAGTATGTATTATGTACAGTCTGCAGAAAGTAGCCAGAGAGAAAGGCAAAGTTAGGGTTTGTCCAGTCGTAAAATTCCTATATAGAGATAAAATGCACCTAATTAATCTAGAAATGTTATGAGAAATGAAATTGACTCCTGTACTAATGGATTGTTAAAGGAATCAACTCCCATTGTTGAAATGAGTCTGTGAGGAGAAGTTATACCATTATTAACTGTAAGATGTATTTGAGGGAGTATTTCAAATGACAAGCAAAATGTCTACTTTAGGAAATCACATTTATGCAAATTCTGTCTATTCAATTTTTGTTAGTCTGATATTATAATACACTGCATGTTTAATCTGAATGAAGTTAGTTTGTGACTCATTCAAACTCAGTATTTCTGAATGGTAACCCCTGTTGAGCCCAACAATGCTAGACTATTACCCTCTTCCTATGCCGATCGTGATCTTGTTAAAAAAATTGAACAACGTTGGGATACGAATAATGCCTCCCATGCTGGTTAATTTCTACCTTTTATAGGTACACACCTAGTTATTTTTCCTTTTATTCACCTAAACCTAATCATTACCATGGTTTTCTCCATGAAAACAAGGCAATTTTCAACCCCTCTGAATAGCTTTTCTGCTCTCTCAACAAATTTCCTGATAAAACCTTTAAAAAGAGAAAAAATGCGTATTGATACAGAATTTCACTAAATTAGTTTGATGGATATTCACTGTTTTCGTTGATATCTTTTTGTCATTTTCGGTCCTAATACATTCAATGTTTGTTGAAAAGTTGAAACAAAATATTGAGGTCCAGAAAGCAAATGTTATAACACGTTCAATAATATTTTTTTTTCTTGGGGGAGAACTACCATTTCATCAAGATAAAAGCTGGTCTGTTTGTTGCACATCAATATTGTGTTATTGTGAGGATAAAGTTACTGAGTTACTGTATAGGCCTAACCATTCAAAATCAAACTTGAAAATTCTGTCAAATTGTCTTACTAAATTTTTTTTTTATCTAGGGTCTTTCCTATGCTGTCCCATTCTTTTGACCCTTTTTTTGCAATTGATGTGAGATTAAAAAAAGAACTGTATTGGGGGTTCATATATCTTTATGAGAAAATTCTTGGAGCATGTTTAACACTAGACAGAATATGCCACATACAATGTATGTGCAACCATTGGGACAACTTGCATACTTGTATGTTCGTCATCGTCATCATGAATCAAGATGTGATTGTTATTTTTAACTGGTTACCTTCTTCGCCGCTCACTAGATAGATAGCAAGGAGGGCAGTAGATGGAACCAAAGCTATACAATCTCTTGAGTTGAGATAACTTTAGATTCCCTACCTCCTGTGTCAATATGCTCTACCTGACCCGATGGTTAGATAAAACGATAAACTCAATAAACTTTCTCTCTTCTGCAATCACGTTGCACCTGCCGGGGCACAAAGTCCTCCTTCATAGAGCTCTTTTAATACTTATGGAAGATGCAATAAACCATGCAAACATGCTCTGTTCATTCCTTCTTTCATTATGTTTGGTGCTTTGTGCCTATGTAGACCAACATGGATTCATGTGTGTGGGCCTAGATTCTTATCAGTTTCACCACCAATCACAATTTGTGCATATTGAGTTTCTGCATTTTGAGTTTGTGCATATACAGGGCCTTTTATGTACAGTTAGATCTATGTGCCATCATAAGATTCTGGTCTATGGGAATAGCTTGAAACACTGGCCTGTCTTATGAGTTTGATTTTGCTGTGAATTCGTCATCAATGAAGCTAATTGAAGTTATTTGCCATAAATGCAAAATCAATGAATTTGATGATTTAGTGATAATCAGAATGGACTTGATATTAAAGAAGAACGAAACCCTGCATTTTATATTCTCTCAGTAGATGGAGAAAAATAAAATGAACCAACTGTGAAAATTTGAGCATAATCCGACGATCCATTCAAAAGTTATGAATTTACAAAGTTATAGTGAATGTCCCGTCATGGGAATCCTCGAGTCGGCAACGCCGACCAATTATTAGTCGTCTAAGTTCAAATCTGTGACGTATTTGTGGACAGCTCTCCATTCATTCTGTACACAAAATTTAACAATTTCTTCTTTTTTCAGAAACGTGGACAAAATTTTCCCTTTTCTCGTCAGTATTATAGGTGTTGGATAATTCTTCAAGTATTGTTGGAAGAATAATGTTGAAATAATGTTATGGTGTATTCAATCAAATTCCATAATTATAAAAAATCATGTACAAAATAAATGGAGAGTTGTCCGCATATTGTCATAGATTTGTTAAGCGTTGCCAATTCAAGGATCCCCATGACATGGGATAATTGAAACTTTGAAAATTCGTAACTTTTAAACGGACTGTCCAATTAAGCTCAAATTTTCACAGTTTGCTCATCATATTTTTCTTCATCGACTGATAGCAAATTAATTCCAGGGTTTCATTCCACTTTAAAAGCAACAAGTTTCTGTAGTGTATAGTGTGAATTATCCCAGCACGTTTTATGGAGTTGATATGTCTGCCTTGAACGAACTCACAGTACATTTGAAAAGCTTTTGGTATACATATGTTTGTTTACAAGTTGGCCAGCATGTAGAGAACTAATCTGATCACCAATTTTCTTTTCACTATTTATTATAAAATGTTCTAAATGGAATAAGATCAAGCCTGCAAGCACAGTATTAACCATGCATTTTACCAAATTATACTCATTGTCGGTGTTTATAATATAACAAACACTGAATGGACACCAAAATGACTGAAATACACCCCCTTGGCATTTGCTAATGAGTTTAAATGTTTGAACGTATTATTAATACAATGTACTATTGATGATGAATAGAGAGAGAAGAGTGATTATGTATGGGTAATTTTCAAAAAATTTGTGAGTCTTATTAAATTAAGTAACATTCTAAGACACACCTGCATCTGTTTTTAAATAAACGCAGAATGCGAAGGTTTGATCAATGAATGAAGAGAGAATTATTCCCAATCCCAAAAGTGGTCACAAAGGAGAAAAACACCAAATTGGTCCTATTATCCTGTCTATCTCTTTTGATGGTTCTGTTTGGCGCTACCTTTGCTGCAAAAAAAAAGTAACAATGACCCAGTCGTTGGGCAGTTTTCTCCTTCCCTCATTGCCCCGTCTACAACAAAACAAGTTGTTTTTGATGAAGGCAAGTCATTGGGGCCTATAATTGATTTTGTTGGGCCCACCTATAGAATACCGACACTGGTCGAGGTTTTGAGAAGGGCTAATGATACCCGTTAATCAGCATTCCTTGGCCTATTCTGCGAAGCCCTGCACGGTCCCTATTGTGCCCTCATCTCTCTCACTGCCTGGCTCTAGCGATAAAATGGCCCCTATTGAAATCCCTTTTATAAGCTTGACTTTAGGATCTGCTTTGTGTACTATTTTGATGCCTTTCTCTCTGGGTTGCAACCAGGTTACTGCAGTATGTGGAGAAAACAGTTAGGAGCAGTAGCGTGGAACCGCCTACGCTTGAAAAAAAAGTTCAGCAAAACTGTTCCTTATTCCTCCTATTTGTTTATCTGATTCACCTTACTGTGTACAATAAACATTGGTATTGGTAACATATAGTAGATTTTTGCAAGTGCACATAAAACCTGTATAGGCAACTTTATGATTTTATGTATTTGTATTTTATTGGAAATGAAATAGATAAAAATGAATTGAAAATGAAAGTCTTTTGGTATATTGTCAGGGAATTTGGTTGATATTGCTTGAGAAAAAGATCTTTGTGGAATTTTTTTCAATAGAATGTGAAACCGAGAATCTATCTTTCGAAGAGTTTTGGGTCGTAGAAAAAAAAAGGTTCTGCAAGCTCTTTGGTCCAAAAGTTTTTTTTATACAGAATTCATTCTAATTTCATCACGGAACATTGCTGTATTTATACCAGGAAGTATGATTTCTTCTAATAGCTGTTACAATTACATCCGGCATTTGAAATTGTGAATCAGATTTCTCACAATCTTTATTGCTATTTTGCATGAATTCATTTTTAGTCTATTTTTTTTATCTTCATAATTTGGCATTAGTTAAATCCTTAGGATAGACATTTTAAAATTGTAACCTCATACGATTATGACCAGTACCGACATTCAAGTTTTCTTTCTCCTTCAATATTTTTTTGCCTTTTCTCGCTCTAGATTCCTGTTTCATTGTTTCTCCATCCTCCTCTCCATCTCACTCTTTTCTGTGTTTGTATCTCGACACTCTTCTCTTCTTTTTTTTGCTATTCATTGAGGGTGCTACAAGACTTTTATTTTACCAGTTACCCTGTTAGGCAACCAAGTTTTTAAATCACTTGCCCGAACAAAATTTGCTCTTTCCCATAATTGATGGCCGATGCCAACTTACATGTAGACGATAACTGCCTTATTGGGCAAGTGAAAATTTCACTTACTTGACCGACAGCTAAATTTTGTTGCCGGGGCATGTGGGCAAGTGGGTTTGTAGCACCCTATTCACTCCTTTCATACATACATGTACATGTATATACCCGTAACCCAACAGCCCTAGTATTTAGTCCTGAGACCGCATGCTTCTCCTGTACTTCTCTCCCTGCACTTCTCTCATTGCATCTCTCTTCCCGCATCCCTCTCCCCGCATCTCCGTACCCCAAGAAAATAGGTCTAAGGAAGCTTGGGTGTAGCCCCGGGGTGAGATTGTCGCACAATGGAAAACTAAAGAGAACTTGAACCCACACCTTCCCCCGTTTCTCTTTGCTCCACAAGAGTCCTGTGAATTTTCAGGCAAGGTCATGCGCCTTTGTATGTCTTTTACCAATCTCTTTCATCCGGTGTTAAGTGCGAGAATTCCCAATCCGCGAAACTTTTTCTCTCTCTGTCGCCTTCCCTCCTTTCACAGCGAATCCGAATTCAGCTGGCCCTGCTCTTTATTTTATTCTTTCTGTCCCAACTGAGGAGAAAAAAATTAACTCTGTGAAAGAAAATGGGAAAGAAAAGATTATTTGGCGGGTTCTCAGTTGAAAATAAACCCATTAAGATGTTGTTACAGTCTAAACGTTGGATTTGTGGAAATAAATACTCTTGGTGGGTTTAATAGAAGACAGAAAGGGTATCTTTTATGATTAAGCCACCAGGGGAAAAGTGAAAGAGAGAATGGATACTAGGTAACGATCAGTTTTCAATTGATAATCTAGAATTAGATACTGTTGTTTGCAAGTGCCCAATATTTGCACAGGAACTTATTTTTCACCCGAATTTATTATGTGGACCCCACCTTTTCAGAAAGTTTGATAATCAGTCAAAGAGCTTGCATTGAAATGTTCAAATCAACATGTCTGAAAAGAGGAAGGGTAGCATTTACTACCGCCACTCTTCTTTCCGAAAGCATGGGATTTTAGCGAAAATTTTCAGTTTTCCACTTTCCCACAATATCGATGATGGGATTCCGTTGACAATGACATCCATAATAAGTATTTTTCAACTCCCAAAAAAGATTTATTGGGACATGGGATAGCGGGACTGTAGCTAGGGATTTGAATTGTGACCATTCTGATGAAGATTTTCGCCACCTGCCATTCAGTCCATATTAGACAACTGAAAGGAAATTCACACCAGCTTTTCGATATCAATGCATAGCACTTGTTACTGATTGGAAAAGAAATTTGATCATTTGTTTGTATCATTTGATCCACCATCAAAACTTGAACGCTATGCTAGGTAAGCATCAGAGAGCCTCACTTGATAGTGCTTTCCCCTCTAATGACCAATTAAAATCAGCGAAGCCAGTATTCTAGATTTCAATATAATTACGCAGATTACACTAAATATACATACTGCAGAGATTCAGACCGTTCCATAATTTGCACGAGAGATAATTCCATATGAATTCAATGTTTTTATCGCAACTGATTAGCTTAGAGTTTGGTTATGGTTATATGTTTTCTCTCACTTTTGTTCAGCTGTTCCTTTTTAACTTAATAACTTTTCATCACGCATTTTCCGGAATGGTTGCAGCTCTGATCTTGTACCAATTTAGAAGCAGTTGTGTGGCCAAAATGTATGTTGATACTCAAGAAGTAATCTGAACCTAATTGAAACATGATTAAAGTGTAAATATTTAAAATGAGTTGAAATACTTTGATAAAGCTGGTTCCCCAGCTGGAGTGGCAATGCAGTTGATTGATGTGGTTTTCTTTGTTTGGTCAAGTGAAAAGTTGAATAGTTCTGATTAGAATAATTAAGATTTTCAGTTGAGATATGACCAAGGAATTACCAAGAATGTTTAACAGGATAAAGCTTTGAAGAGGAATACCCAAGTGCAAAGAGGAACGCCAATTCTCTCTAGTATTCTTCCTTCCTTTTCTGAAGTCCATAGATGTTGTAAATTTTAAAAGCTAAATTATAGATATGGTATTTATTGTAAATGAGAAGTGAAATTATGCCAAAATAATTGCCTGAAAGACTTCATTATGAACAAATGTCTTATTTAAACTTTATTAAAAGTTCTCAACTTGAATACCCCTGAAAAAAAAAACAAGTCGTTTGCCACGATAATTTCATATAATCTTTTTTTCTGCTGCATGGGACCCCCCCCCCCCACCTCCTTCTTAAATTCTGTTCACAAAATCCGATGAAAATGTCTTATTTTAACTAATATATATTATCTAACTAAAAAATGTACCTTTTAGTTCAGGAAATCTATCATTTATGAACACTGCCAGGAGAGGGACTTTATGAAAATCAAAATTAACTTTGTCGCAATACAACCATTTCTAAAAATATTTGTTGGTACGGTAGGCATAGCTTATATCAAAGATGAAGCATTTGGGATCAGCATTACGGAATCTACACCTAGACTATCATTTAGTTTCGAGAATCGGTTTGAATGATACAAAATTGCATGAGTTGTTCATTAATGATGGATGAAACACATACAATATGCTGGAAAATAACACCCTTTTATCACCCCATTGCGTGAGATTGAGCAATCTTTTCGTAAAGCAGCATTATTATACAATAGGGGCATTTGCACTGCGAAATCAAAGTAATTTGGATTGCGATCCTAACTTGGATGTAATTCAGGCAGCGTTCACACAGGAGAGGCGAGTCGAATCATGATGCACACTGCGTATAAGCGCACTGCGTATGTGCAANAGCTCTGATCTTGTACCAATTTAGAAGCAGTTGTGTGGCCAAAATGTATGTTGATACTCAAGAAGTAATCTGAACCTAATTGAAACATGATTAAAGTGTAAATATTTAAAATGAGTTGAAATACTTTGATAAAGCTGGTTCCCCAGCTGGAGTGGCAATGCAGTTGATTGATGTGGTTTTCTTTGTTTGGTCAAGTGAAAAGTTGAATAGTTCTGATTAGAATAATTAAGATTTTCAGTTGAGATATGACCAAGGAATTACCAAGAATGTTTAACAGGATAAAGCTTTGAAGAGGAATACCCAAGTGCAAAGAGGAACGCCAATTCTCTCTAGTATTCTTCCTTCCTTTTCTGAAGTCCATAGATGTTGTAAATTTTAAAAGCTAAATTATAGATATGGTATTTATTGTAAATGAGAAGTGAAATTATGCCAAAATAATTGCCTGAAAGACTTCATTATGAACAAATGTCTTATTTAAACTTTATTAAAAGTTCTCAACTTGAATACCCCTGAAAAAAAAAACAAGTCGTTTGCCACGATAATTTCATATAATCTTTTTTTCTGCTGCATGGGACCCCCCCCCCCCCACCTCCTTCTTAAATTCTGTTCACAAAATCCGATGAAAATGTCTTATTTTAACTAATATATATTATCTAACTAAAAAATGTACCTTTTAGTTCAGGAAATCTATCATTTATGAACACTGCCAGGAGAGGGACTTTATGAAAATCAAAATTAACTTTGTCGCAATACAACCATTTCTAAAAATATTTGTTGGTACGGTAGGCATAGCTTATATCAAAGATGAAGCATTTGGGATCAGCATTACGGAATCTACACCTAGACTATCATTTAGTTTCGAGAATCGGTTTGAATGATACAAAATTGCATGAGTTGTTCATTAATGATGGATGAAACACATACAATATGCTGGAAAATAACACCCTTTTATCACCCCATTGCGTGAGATTGAGCAATCTTTTCGTAAAGCAGCATTATTATACAATAGGGGCATTTGCACTGCGAAATCAAAGTAATTTGGATTGCGATCCTAACTTGGATGTAATTCAGGCAGCGTTCACACAGGAGAGGCGAGTCGAATCATGATGCACACTGCGTATAAGCGCACTGCGTATGTGCAAACGCACTGCGTATGTGCAAGCTGCAGGAATTGAAATCAACGAACTGTAAATGTGTCACAAATTAAGCAAAATGTTTGGAAGAAATACTTCTTAGGCATACACGAACTACAGCAATTGCATGATCAAAACAATTTCTGCACACATTTACCCATGCTGTGGAATGCCAGTAATGCACGGTGCTTTGTGGGATTAAATGCATCAATGTTCAAATCACCTGACTGAACACACTACGGTTCGTGGGACGATATCTCTATAATCAGACTCCGAAATGTGATTTGGATCGCGATTCATATTACCATAAAATTATGTCGGCACTATGAATTACTGCGATCCTGCCATGCACGTTTGAACGAAAATATCAGGATTGCTGTATTTCGCCCTAGTGTGAATGCCCCTAATGGTAGATGTGTCAATTCTCATGAGATGTAGCGTATAAAGTTATCTGGAAACGATGCATTAATGTGTTGCATTTTTAATAGAACAGCGAGGTTCTTGCCATTTTAATGTGCTCGGACAGCAACCCTTTTCTCCAATGCTAATAGCTTTGCATTTGTTGAATTTACCCTGCTATAGCATGAATGCAGAGGTGCGAAAATTTTAGGCTCTCATCACAAGTGAATGGATGTGAGTAATTATGTTGCTGTCCTCATATTTGCTCTCACATCTGTTCAGCTGCTATGAAATTCACATATTTATTTTGACCTCATGCATTTTTTTGGAACAGTTGGCATCTCTGTAAATGCTGTTCTAGCATTTTGTTGTAGCACTTGAAAGTGCTTGTTTGCAGACTGCACCCAAAATGCTCTAACTTTCTTGCTCTTCAGGTGCTATTTCTCCTCTTATTCAAGTGCTAAACTATGTATTAACACTACAGGTACAGGTACATGTAAAGTTGTATTTAGTGCAGTCCTGATCAGAACTTTTTCATGGTTATTAATAAACAGCCCTTGTGATACTAGTAGGCACTTTAGTTACCTTTTAGGAACGGTTGGCATCTCTGTAAATGCTGTTCTAGCACTTTGTGTAAGCACTTGAAAGTACTTGTTTGCAGACTGCACCCAAAGTGCTAATGTTCTTGCACTTCTTGCAAAGACACTAAACACTTCAAGTTCATGAGAAGTAGTGTTGAGTGCAGTCCCAATCAGTGCTTTTTTACAGTTCTAGAACAGCACTTGCGACACTCGTAGGCACTTCAGTTACCTTTGAACTTACATTTCCAAGATGATGCTCAACTCTGTCATAAAGCCTTTTTCAAGAGAACTTTCAATGGGGTTAATGTATTGCTTTAAAATTGAGGGAGGGGGCGGCCGTCCTCAGAAAAGACCAATGTGATCAGAGTAGACAAAGGTAGGGAGTGTGCGTGCACTTTTCAGGGTGTAAATGATATGTGATTCATCAAACGATGACAGCTTCACAGATGTCGTAACTCAATTTTTTTTTTACCCATCCCTTGGCGGGGCGGGGATAATTCCACTTCAGATGAGTTTTTTGGATTGATGCTTGGAGCGTAATCTCTGAAAAGATAACCCTGTGTCTCTTGTTACTTGTGTAGTCAAGTGGGTTGGGGTTGGGAGAGGCTTTTTTTAAAGTTATGATTAGAGAGAGGGTTTAGAAGGAAGTAAACTGAAGGGGGGGGTGGGTGGAGACTAGGACCCCATTTACACCAGAAAGGAGGCCTGAGGCCGGCCTCGGGCCTCCAATTTAGGCCGGCCCGAGTACCGCAATTTTGTATGTTTACACCAAGAATTAGGTCAGCAATTAGGCCTCCTTTTATTACATCATTTTCTGTCTATCCTTGTGTTATTCCTTGTTTATCGCTTATT
>BQKZ01000160.1:14114-48982 GCA_036244855.1 Temnopleurus reevesii | reverse complement strand
AAAAATGAAAGAAGGCCATGTGAAGCGTTATTCTCTGAAGACTCAGCCCGCCAAGGCAATGGTGCATTTCTGTCTCCATATCTTTCATTGAGCAGGGAATTAATCTGTTAAATCTCTGAGCATACATCACCCCAAAACAGTCTTCAGTCAACATGCAAACACTCTGTTTTTCATCTTCTATTCAAATCATAACCTTTGTCCTCTTCGCCTCCTTTTGTCCGATTCTGATTGCTCTGTGGCCCTCCATTCTCCCCTGTGATTTGCACTGGTAGAAGTCCGGTTGCACAAGAGATAAAGTCCCACCACTAAGACCCCCACTCCACCCAGTTTGCCTATCAAAAAGACAACATGGAGAATCTCATGAATAGCAAGAAGCCAGAATCTGCCATTTTATCAGCGGATTAATTCCAGATAAACAAAGTAATGGTTAGAGAAAAACCTTGGGAGTTTTTTTGCTTCCTTTATATTGCCTTATTTTTGTGACAACAGAAGATAATGAGATTTTCTCTTTGTGGTATTGTTTGCAGTAGGCATCAGGGTTTGCTTTATTTTTTATTCAGATTTCGTCTTTAGTAGAGTCAACAGAAGCTGTGCTGAGATATAAGAGATCCTTAGGTGATGTTATAATGATGTATAGGTGTTCCTGTGGAATTTATCACTAATGTGTGAGTGGTCAGATTGATAGATTGTGCTCTCCATCGCCCCCCCCCCCCCTTCCCTTCCTCCACATTAGGGAATGGATCAAATTCAGGTGTCAACTTCCTTTCGTAAAATCTGACCTAACTCCGAAAAGAAAGAAAATAACGTTGAAAATTAAATGTTCAATTGTAGTAAATGGTCAGCATACTAAATTACCAACAACAACAACAAAAACACTCACAAAAAGCCTATTTGAAGAAATACAACCGTTAAGAATTCTGAAAAATCAGACTATTTGTTAACCAACTGGCAATTTTATAAATCTGTGATACATATATTACCAACAAACAATAACGCTAAAAGGAAACATTCTCATAAGTAATATTTAATTATGATGGATGGTTTACATCATCTGGTTTATACAATGCACGAAAAAAATGCAAGCTCAATTTCCAGGATAAAATCAATGCAGAGCTTGTTATGTAGATCTAGAAATCAGACTTAACCATAACAATGGACAATTTTTACGAAAGCTGCGATATTAAACAAATATTGACAACAATCAGTCAACAACACTGTAAAGTGCCAATCATACAACCATCATTTAGAAATTACTTTGTTTTGATTCGCTTATAAACTTGTTCATAAAGTAGAGTTGACAATGGACTTTGATTCGTCTCCACACCTACCTTTCCAATCACAATACTTCGATCACAAATAGCAAATAAGGGGAGTAGGTGTTTACAGTTCGTGAGTTCTATCATGAAAACAAAGCTCCAAATATATTTCATTGTTCAGTTAGAATCATCTGTGATTAATCCATGCTTAACTCTTTCAGCGTTAATAAAAACGTTTTGTGTTGAGAAAGAAAAAAAAACTTTTGACTTGTGGTTGTCAAAGTGAAACATGAACATGAAAGAAACCTTTTCTATTAGAAAATCATCACTAAATTTATAGATAGATCCTCGAATTGGCAACATACCCAACAGTTGAATGAAAAAGAAATACTTAAATCGCAGATTTTTCAATGTTTTACCACACATTTGGGAAAGCAGTGGAGTGAAAAATTAAATTTTATCAAGATATTGATGAAATACACAGAAATTCACATGTTTCAATTTTAGATTCAACCCAATAGTTGAAAGAAAAAGAAAAACTAAGATTACAGATTTTAACAATGTTCTAGCACACATATGGGAAAGCAGTGGAGTGAAAAAGTAAATTTTATCAAGATATTGATGAAATACACAGAAATTCTAGTTTTTCAATTTCAGGGAGAACATTGATTGAATCTTTTAGAAGATGTTTCCCTGTAACGGCTGATAGAGGGCCCCTGTCAGAAATTCAGGTGTCAGATGCGGATGAAAAGATCTGCTTTGTAGAAAAACTACAGACTGGAACTGAAGTCTTTTTTCCCTTTTTTTCCCAAACAAACCAGGAGTTGTTGTTTTGGCTAAAAATCGCTCTATCACATAGACCTTGAACTCCTCAGGTCAAAAGAGAGAACATGGATTTGTGCTCTGCCATTTTTTTTTTTGCTGAAATCTGCGTTACAGTTAAAAAAGAGAGAGATTTTTCCCCATTTCCACCACTTTGAATGTGCTTTGTATTCTACACGATGCGAAATGAACAGTGGTGCAGACAGTCACATCTATGCATATTGTATGTGTTTAAAGCATTCATGTAGATAATGCTAACATACAGCATGAGAAATGTCAAAGAAGAGAAATTCAGAAAGAAATCAACGGAGAGGAGTTATAAGGGAGAGTGAAAAAGATGGAATAAGTCAGGAATTTTCCAAGATAGAAGGTGAAGAAGAGGGATCAAGTACGAGAGAGAAAGATGCTAATTTTCGAAAAGTGGGATGGTAGTTGCCGTCATGCCTGACTGTCTGACCAATTTGAGATGATTTCCGCATCACTATTTGTTCTCCCGCCCACTCTTTTCTTCCATCTTCTATTAGACACGCTTGAGATACCCTGCCCGAGGACAGCCTAATATGTGCTCATCTTTAGCGATGCGTATACTATCACCATGGCAAACCTCCATGTAGGCCGGTCGTCTCTTGTCTTTAGAGTAATGAGTTGTTATCCCCGCGCCCAACAATTGTAACTGCGTATTATTTCACCTAATGGTGATGAAATGCCTCTAGTTGTATCATTACCATGCAAGCTTTTAAAGGTAATCTCTCGTAAAAAACAGAAAATGTTTTTCACAAGAATGAAACATAACTTGTGGTCGATTCTCAACACTGTGTAGTTCAAAACAAAATCTGCCAGAGTAATTCATGTGGAAATTATGTCAAAGCTATGAGCAAATAGATATCAGAAAACAGAATTTAGCATAGTTATCATTTTCAAAAAATACGAAAACTTGCCCTGAAATATAGTGCATTAGACAATGACGCACGTCTTGTTATTTTTTTATTAAACCGTCAATAACAAATTTTCCTATTGTTATGCCAAGATGTCAATTCTTTTTCTTTGCAAGTCTCTTTCATTACCATTTTCAAAAAGCTGTCATAAAAGATCATAAAATTCCTCAAGCTATTGTTAACAAATGGAATCCAAACATATTTCAAGGCTTCACATTCGCTGTGCACGGAGCTGTGATCAAATCTCCTATTGTTGTTAAACATTTTGTTTCGTATTTGGTTAACAAAAGTTCTCTTTTGAAGCGGGTGGTAGTTTGCGAATCTGCTGCGTGCAAAAGTAGTGCATTGTAGAGCCAGGAGGTCAGACTTTAAAGCCCAAGTACAGTTTTGGTAAAAACAAATATTTTGATTGCTAAATTTTGTCTTCAAATGTACTTAGAATAAAACCTTATCTGATGAACATATTCTACAAAAAATTGTGCAAAAAATTAACAAATTTTGGAAAAGTTATAACCTAAAGTGTGGGAAATATTTTAGCGTCGTAGCGCACGACGCTAATTCAATATTTTCTTTCTTGATAAAGGACAGCTTCTCATGAGCAGAATTGGATGAAAATTTCAGAATTTATTCTTTATGTATTCCTTTTGAGCATGCTTTAATAAAATCTTGGAAATAGTTTTGTATATGCCCGATAATAAGCAAAATATTGTTGTAACCAAGAGAGGGCGCTAAATACGATTTAACGGTCAAATTCAAATTTTCAGAAGAAATCACTCGTAGAAAAATATGCTATGATCTTGAAATGTGTATACAAACTATATGTCATGGTAAATATCCCCCGAATTCACACTTCTGTAAGCTTTACCAAAACTATACAGGGGCTTTAACAATTATACCGCCCCCCCCCCCTCCCCTCCCCCCTCTGTTCCACAAACTCTTCTTAATGAAAAGGAAAAAATATGAATTTTATTACACAAATATTAGACTAGTTCTGGCGTCAGCTTACCGTAGGCCAAAAGATTTCACACATTCTTCAGCAGTATGACCCTGATACTGAAGGGAACAAAAAGAGCGAAGAAAAGGGAGAAATGAAATGAATTTTCCATCTTTTTATCGTAGGATAATGTTGACTGGTGGAACTTTTTGTTCATCAATTATTCCACTATCCAGAACAACCAATATTTAGTTTTCACAATTTTTGTTCCTATTTTTTTTTTGGTGGCTTGATTTATGGCTCCATGCCAGCGGAACAAAATGAAAATAAACAGGTGTCGTGTGCATTTTCCAAAACAGCTATCCTATTCTTTGCTCTATTGTTATTAGGTTTGTCTGTCTCTTTCATCAAGTCTCTTATTCTCTCTTTCTTCTCTCTTTCTCTCCTCCTCTCTTTCTCTCCTCCTCCTCTCTCCCCCTTTCTCTCCCCCTCTCTCTCCCTCTCTCTCCCTCTCTCTATTTCTCTTTTCTCCCTCCTCTCTTCTCTCATCTTCCATCTTTCTCTCTCATCCTATCCCTTTCTGTTTTTTCCCCTGTCTGTCTCTTTCTTTTGCTTCCTGTCCTGCTCTTTCACATCTTGGGAATTCTCATTTTTTTTTTAATGCACCTCTTTTTTCAGGTTGAAGCGCCATTTTCTAATCGTGGAGTATTCCTTTATGCCGCGGTCACATAGGACCCCGGAAGCAACACGATTCACCCCGACACTTTGTTAATTCACAGTTAACTGCCTTAGAACAATGAGTCGGGGTGAATTGTGTTGCTTCTGGGGTCCTATGTGACCGGGGCTTTAAGTTGCTCACATTTTTGTGGGATACAAACATTTCAATGATATCATCATCTCCATCTAGTTGATACTTATTTCGTGTTTGGTTGAATTAACTGAAGGTATATTGCATATCATATTGATTCACTTGGTGAGGAAGGATTTTATTGAGCTGTATGACTGTATTTGACTTATAAACATTTTTGCATGTTTTTATTTGATGCAGTAGGCCTAAAGCATATAGAAAAAAGATAATGATAGGTTAGTTTTTATACATGTGCTGTTGACTATTCCCAAAACATAACCTAAGTTTGAAAGAAGAAAACAAACTATTTTGAGACACTTTGTGACCACAGAATTAGGGGATTAGAGAGATTATCTGTTTTAGAAAAACATTTGCTATCCAAAACTTTGTTTGATTTACATGCAGCTTATGTTTTAGGAATGTGCTTAATCCAAAAGTTATGAAAGGGGAGAAACTTTGCTTCCCACATGAAATAGCCACTGATAATCCTAATGGAAGGATATAAAATCCTTTTGTCAATTTGCTTTCTAAACAACATTCCTTGTTTGATAATCCTCTTTTCTAAGAAGAAAAATCACTGTATAGTTCATAAATTTTTCGTTCATAAATAAAAGTTAGGATGTTAAGAATGGTGTAGACACAGTTTGTGATCATCTTTTTTTAGATTTAGGAGGGCTTTTAATTAAAATCTTTCCCCTATGTTTGTGCAAAGGTTAAATGTTTAAATTCGAAAATGTGAATACTACTTGTGAGGAATTCGATCATATCAAGGAATTATTAGAGTAATTCCTTGATCATATATATGGCGTTGAATGGTATGTGGGTTTGAATTGAAGACAGATCAATGTATAAAGCCCCGGTCACATTGGACCCCGGAAGCAACAGGATTCGCCTTGACTCATTGTTCTGAGGCAGTTAACTGTGAATTAAAACCAAGACTATAATAATTCCTTGATAAAACATAGCATTTGGAAACTGCCTCTTCTACGTATAGTAATCCAGTCTAACGAACAATACCCCGCTCGTATATCTCCCAGAATATCTACGATTGATGCTGATTGCTGAAAAGTCAGCTTGTGTTTGTATTACATGATGAGAGAAAGTAATGACTAGTGTTTTATAACCGTCTAAAAGGATGATATTAAAGCTGGCCTTTATTTGATCCCTCCCTGAAAGCCTGTCATAAATCTCCCACTGTATGTTGGTCTGTTTAAATCACGCAGAACATTTAAGCTGATTGTAACGATTATTGTACGCCTCTTTCTTGTCGTCCTCTTCGTGCATGCTGAAGTCGTTTGTTGTCTACCTTTCATAGCTCAACCATCCATCAAGGGTTTGAACAGCTTTGATACGAGGGCCAGGTTGCATGAACCTGGTATAGCGACAGCTCTAGAGACTCTCGGTTGAAACATCCAGTTTGATAGTTAATGCATGTTATATCTACGTTTATATCTCTGACCATTTATCAAGGAATGGGATAGGTGGGATTTGCATGAGCTTGGTATAGCAACAGCTTCAGAGGTTGCCAAGTGAAACATAGTTTAACATATATGTCTATCATTTCTTTTATACATGGCCATCTGTCAAGTAATTTAAGAGCCTGACTTGATACTAGGGGTGGGTTGCATGAGCCTGGGTATGGCAACAGATTCAAAGACTTCTAATTAAATCATCCACTTAAATGTAGTTTAATACTATCTACATCAATTTATCTGGCCACCAATCAAGGAATCAAATGGCTTGGAATTAATGTTAGGGGCTGGTAGCATAAATCTGATATAGCAACAACTTTGTATAGATTGTCAATTGGATCATGCATAAGAGTGCAGAGAGATTTCATACATTCACCCTGCCTAGAGTATTATCTCTGTCTACATATCTTTCTCTGACCATCCATCAAGTTTTGAATTACTTTGACTTTTAAACTAGGAGTGTGTTGCGAGAGCCTGTCATTGCGACTTCTAATGAAAGCCTCTATAGAGAGTGTCACATGTCTACTCATCGATCCTCCACCATCCATCAGGAAATGAATTATGTGGTGTTGATCATTGGGTCGTGTTGCACGAGCCTGTTCTAGCAACAAGTTTGTTTACTTCCCATAAAAGCATTGAATTGAGCTCATGTCTGTCCTGTTCTTCCATTCTTTTGTCAGCTTCATTGGCAGTCATTTTGGAGAACGAGACAGAACGAGGGACACCAGCTCTAATTTGTCTTCAAACCTTGCGCATTAGTGGCATCATAGGAAACCCTCAAGCGAATCTTCTTCATGGCGGCAAGTCTGCCAACTCTGCACTAAATCTTGTTTTTAGATGGCAACTTTTGTTGAATTTGGGTAGCAATGATTATAGATTTCCAGGGGCTTTGTGTAAAAGGCCACAATCCTTGATCTTTAAGCTCCTATGCCAGAAGTCAAGTTCATGGAAGATACATGCATCCATTTCAGTTTGGCAGACCTGGTAATTTTTATTGTTGATTTAAGCATTTTCTGCCATAAAAAAGCTTTAGTTCAGTGTTCAAGTTTGAGGAGTGCTCATGTTTTTATCTCCTTTATGATATGAGAATCAATCGATCAACACACATATAGTATGTTATCTAGGTACTCTAGGTATATATAAATATCAACGAACATGTCAACACACTATTCTTTGCAAGAGATAAAACAAATAAAGATGAGCAAAGAACGCTAGATAACAAGGGGAAAAGTGATTGTTCTGATCATGTCGAGGGAACATGAGTATTTTTTGTGGATTTTGATTGGTGGATTATGTGCCATCGCAATGTAGGTCTAGCAAGCCCCTTGGTACATGATCGTTCCAAGAAGGAACAAAAGAATCGGTTCTAAGCCCAGGGTAGTGAAATGTATCATGGAATAAAGTAAATTGAAGTTTAGAAAGTAGGTTGAAAAATTGGAACATTGGATCCGTGCCGCAGAAATACAATGATTCAAACACCAGTGGGATTTTATTGGTTTTGTCCGTTAGTTGAATCAATTGATTTCTCTTTGAAATCATTGCCAAAGAAACTAGGCCTCATTTTGTTTCAAAAGATATTAGTTTGAGGAAGTCTAAATATAAAATTATCATTTTGAAGAATTAACAGACTGTATTTGAGTCTTCACACATAATTCCGGCTTGGAGAAATAAGTTGTTTTCTCAGATCTGTGTATAGATAGGAGACAAAGTGACGTTGTTTTTTTCTTTTGTATTTGTAGAACAACCAGTTCCAAAATACCAATGTTCGCAATTTTTTTTGCAGAGATTTCAAAATAATAAATTTTCATAAATCTTTTCAAAATATCTCTTTTTATTTCAAATTCTGACTATGAGAATTGCCTTGAATAATAACAAATATATAGGCTATAATTGGATTTTAGCGATTTTCTTTGAATTTCAGATATATTTACATCTTAGCGATTTTGTTTTTTAATTTTTTGAAAGATTGATCACAAGTCTATTGATTTTGGTCATGAAATTAGCAAATATAAAAACCCCATGAAAATTTCTGCTTATATATTTTCAAATCCAGATCATCCCATAATAATGGATCATTCTTCTTTTTTATGATACCATCTTTATCAGCGGAGTTGAGTACATGTATTTACTACTGAGGTTTGGAGCACAACAGTGCTTTGTTTCTTCTGTTTATCTGAAAACAGAGCTTCACAAAAGGGTATTTGGTCGGTGCTTGGCTTCAAGGTGCAAGTCACATGCCTCAAACTCTATTTACATACCATTATCAAGGCTATCTCTCGTAGTGGCAAAAGGTCCGGCCGAAATTATCTCCCCATAGTAAATTGGGTGTACTTTGGACCCATTCAACTTCCCGCCAAACCGAAAAGCACCATAAAAGATGAAAGAATGGTTTGTGTTTGGTTTACTTTCGGTATCCCAAGTGTAGTATTGTGTTAGATAAGAATTGTGGCGTGGTTTTATTTTCTAATTCTCTTGGGAACTCAAGGGAGATGTATTCAAATAAATGAGTATAATGTGATTTAAAGTGGAAGATATTTGTACCCTAAACCAAATAAAAAGGGGACAAGTTGGTGCCGCTAAGTCGCTATTATGTGTGATTAAAGTTGTTTGATCTTAGCTGTATTAATGATTGATTTCCCTTTGTAAATTTACAAGAAATTGGTAATGCTAAAATTATAAACCTGTGAATTGAATGCTCTGATAGAGTATATTTGGGAAAAGGTAGTTAAATGATAGTAGAATATTGATTCAGTCTAACTTTTCTTTCAGAGCTCAAACCAAAATTACACTAAACTAAAGAGAACAAAGACTCAAAGTAAGAAAAGTTTGCTTCATATTGATGATTGATTCTTTAGTAAGCCAATATATTAGCGTGCAGATATTTTCGCGATTTTAGACCAGTTTGACATGTTGATCACGTTTTTACAGTGTTTGTACACAAATGGATGAGCATCATGCCGAGTTGTAATTTTTGCGAGGCAAAGACCACAAAATTTGCGAAAATATTACCACAGCGAAAAGTTCTGCTTATACTGTGTTCAGGACAGAAAAGTAAGACCTTAAATTTTGTTGAACTCAAATTTTAGAATCCACAAGTATTCCTACATTGAAAAGGTCAAAAGTTTACATGCTTTTATAATCTCTATAGCAAGTGATTTTTCAAAATACAACAAATTCAGATTGTCTGGATGCCTCTTTATTGTGTCAATTCCTCTGAAAATTTTCGAAGAAGAATAATGAAATTTGACATGTTTGTGTCTGGTGAATAATCCCCCGAATTATCAAACTCTTGTTATGAAATGAATGATGATATCAAATGTCTGCTGGCAAAGAGATTTGTAATTGCTCATGGCGACACATTAATCTTTGCAGGCATTAATTTTTTGCTTTGTTCATCATTATTAGAGGAGACAAACTACAGCATTACTGTTGTATTAATGATTTTAATGATTTTGTTTTGACAAGACAAAAGTATGTACTGTAGGCTAAATGTCAAATTATGTCTTTTGAAACAAAAGTTTTGCAAATGATTCAAGATTTGTTATACATTTTTTAAGTTGTATGTTCAAAATGTATTTATATCTATACATTTTAGTGTAGAAAAGGGTGAGAAACTTTCAGAATTACTTCTCAAGTTTTACTTGACCTGCTTGTTTATGTATTTACATAAATTCATACCATTTTGTCTCAAAGAGTACAACAATTGAGGAGCTACTACTCTTTAACAATCAACATGAAAGTTATTTGAAAAGAGTTTGTATTGAATCGTCCTGATGTAAAAATAGGATAAAGGTAATTTCCGGAGATACGATCGTCATCTCTTCAACCATGGCACTCCTAGAGATGCACTCTTATATCACGTAACTTATTAACATGCAATCCTTGGAAACAATCCCCACGCACTCTCACAGATATCAACCTGTTCCCATTGCGCCCTAGAAATTAGGAAATGTTCAACATGGAATACTCCAATGGTGAGAATGTCTACAAAATGCTAGGTTGTCATAGTTTTCTCTCCATGGAAGTTTCGAAGTTTCACACTTAAAGTCGCTTTGGGATATAATAACTTCTTGGAATGTGATTAGACTGAAGGAAACCCCTAAAGAACTCACAGATAATGAACATGACAATTACGAGGTGAAAAATAGGTGATGAATCGTGGCATCTCCCCGCAGACAGTCTGCAACGTCTCTTGCATTCTTGTCTCCTAACGATCATGGATGATTTATTAAGTGGCGGCTGCAAGTTGCGTAGGTGTACTTGAAATTAAAACTGTAGCAATCTATATTGGCATTGCTCAGGAAATTGGATTGTAAATATGAAAATAGTGTTTGATGAGGATGCTCCAAATAATTTGAGTTTTGTGCACCATATGGAAAGCTGTAAAGTAGTGAAGATGAAATGTTTTATGGAAACACAAAACATTGCTCATCAGAATACAGAGCTGTCAACGGGTACGATTTTATCCTATATTTAGTAGAAATTTTCAGTGAAAATAGGAAGCTTATAGGACAAATGGATAGTTTCAATCCCTGAAATACAGTACTTGAAAGCTTGAAATAGGACCTTTTTCTGAAAATTCGATTTTTTAGGGTAAAATGATTGGATTTTTACAGATGAGGTTGGCAGCTCTGGAAATATGAATCATAAAGTCGTCTGTCAGTCACCTCGTGTAATCCGCGGACAAGATGAACCTTGCCATTATTTTGCAATACATCTGTGATGAGCCTCATCAATTATTGATTCATAATTTCTCCGAGAGAGCAGGCAATAAATGACTGTGTTCTCAGCAGTACTTATATGCAAAGACCATTGGCATGATGGTTTCACTTTAATTATGACTAATGCATAAAGTAAATTGAGATAAGAGTTGAGGGCAGGAAGTGCTAGAGGTCCATGACCTGCTGCTTGGTCCCATTCTCCTGGAAATAAGGAGGAGAAGTAAACAAAAGGATGATAAAGTTTGATCTATGATGAGGATATAGTTTGATATATGATGAGGATATCGTTTGATATATGATGTTAGGATAAGAGGTGATAAGTAAGAAAAGGTGTGGATGTCATGTTGGAAGTAGAAGAGGGGGCATAATGCTTTGTAATTAAAAAAAATGTTTGTCTGGTTCGGGCTGAACCCCTCTTCTTTAATTTGAGTTGTCGTTTGGGGTTATGTGCTTCATAAAACCAAAATTATAATACATGAAAATAGTTTACACAAGTCAGTTTATGAATTGGGCTTTCTCCCTTGTGAAAAAAGAGCATTTGGTTTGGAAATTGAATGGTGGATTAAAGAAAAGGATGTTGATTGGTGAGGTGAAGATGGTGATGATGAAGACAATGGTAACAGTGATGATGGCAACGATAATGATGAGGAGGAGGAGGGGGAGGAGGCAGAAGATGAAGAAGGTTAAGATGGTGATGGTGATGGAGATGAAGATGATGATGAGGATGATGGTGAAAATAAAGATTTATATACGACATGTAAAAGATTCCTAAGATTCCAAAATGATATAACTATAGTCTAGAATGCAGGCAGTATGACATGTTTGTTTTCCAACAATAGTCTATGAATGATTAACCAAACGGAAGTTATCCTGATCTGTTCCTATATTTACACTACAAGCATTATCATTCAATGTCCTTATGGTTATCGGCTCAATAGAAAAAGATTAAATTGCCTACAATGGCATTTGATTTAAATGGAAATACAGTGAATCTCACAATGAAAGTAAAACCTCTTCTCTGTCAAACAATTGTCTAAATTCGAAAATCTTTTAAAGTCCTTTTCTGATTTTATTAGATTGAATTTACCCTTCTTAACAGTATCCCAAATTTTCTGCAAGTTGAAGATACATTTTAGCCCCATAAGATTCAGCTTCTCAGGCATTATTGGCGTATTTCTATTCCAATATAGCTGTGGTATTAGTAACCTAATTATCATATTTGATTGTAAATTGATTGCATGTGTACATTTAGCATTATATCACCAATTAATCTTTCTATCCTTTTCTTTACCTTCTTCAGTACCACCGACATTGAGACGGAATTTCAAGAAAGTCCTGGAGAAGAGCCTCGGTTTTGAACACAAGATCCCCTGCCCTGTGCGGGCCGACCCGAGACCGTACACCAGATGGCTGAAGAACGGCACCGACCTGACCCCCTCCAACGAGCTTACCCCCGCCGCCGACGCAGACGACAATATATCGTTCACAAAGACGGCAATCGTCTTCAAGAGTCTTCGTCTTTCCGACGCGGGGCAGTACACCTGTGTGGCGTCCAACATGTTTGGGCAACCAATTCGGGTCAATTTCACCTTGGTCGTAGTTGGTGAGTGAACGGTTGAGATTGTTTAACTCTTTTCCACTGCTTTAATTAAAATTTAAATGGTTATGGTGGCTACTCGTATAGCACACAGGTACAATTTCGGCCCCTGTTACATCCAAAATAGCACTCCAAGTAACCTACCTACATATAGATCCAGGCCTGGGCAGGTTTTGGGTAGGCAATTTTTTCCGGTGTAACGGGTCTTATTGATTGCTCATACTAATGAAGGTTCTATACTGTCATTGTTATCTGGGTTTGGTAGGCATCCACTACAGCACCTTGAATTTCTAGGATTTTTTCCCTGCTATACCCATTTACTTCACCCGGGTCAGGTGCAGCATATTTTTTGCCGTAGAAAATAAATTCCATTGGTTAAGTTTGAACCGTAACCCTCAAGATGAAAGGGGAGTGTTGGAGTGACGCTTTCAAAAGTGGAATGATAACTTGTTTGAAACCAAGGTACCCCTTTCCCAATCGATTGATCAGTCCTCACTTACATTTTTATTGCAATCATCATTGTAACCAAGTTATTTCTGAAATGAAAAACAAAATTAGCTAAATGATTGGTTATATGGGTAATTTAATCACCCCAAAAGTGCATTTAGCATACAATGTCAATATTAATATCAATTTAATGAAGAAAAAGGCTACACAAACCTTGTTGCCGGGTGCCAAATATATTTTTGATATTGCTAAATGAATCGTAAATTGTGGGAAATCAATAAAAAGAAATAATGAAAGCTTCTGATATTACAACCAGCTCAACATGTTTTGGAAAGTTATAACGTTTATTGAGCGAAATAATAGAAAGCTTGGGCGAATCCTATTAAATCATCCAAATCATGGCCTATTTTAATCCATCAGTGCCTTATAAAATACCCATGATTTATTACGAGTGTTTTTCACCTCCCCATAAAAATACCAGGTTCACTGCGGATAGAATTTCACGAAATGTCACATTTATTAATTTTTCTCCAACAATAACATTCTTCCATGCACAGTATCAGACATCACAAATTGATTTCTGGGTTGAATACTGGCATTGGATGTTTTATGACTGTTGTTCAGATAAGAGTGATATTCAATGCCCTCCAAATACCTCATGGCTGCCATAAAATGGACAAGAGAGGGCAGCATTACACTTTGTGCATTGGAGTAAGCTTTGAAAAGTTACTGTACTTTGAATGAATTATGGAATTGTTGATTTGACCTTGCTTTTTTTTTATAATGGAAGGTGAGAAACGAGGCAAATTATCCAAACGCATACTGGAGTTATGATGTTAGTCATTTGTGTTTGAATGATGACCACATGTTTTTATTACCTTTGAATCAATGAATCTTTACCTAATGAAGCAACTTATTATGCAATGGAAATTGTCTTTCAAGCTAGTTACAAAACCTTATAAAATTTACAAAGAATTTATTTCAGATTATATAATTATGAAGAAGCCAAATTAGACTTTTCAATTTGAGATATTCATTTATTTCATTTATTTCATTTATTTATTCTTTGGGGACATTGATCACTGAAATCCACATCCTCTCAAAAATATCTGCTTGAATACCAGCTTAGGGTTTGCATCTTCCACTTGAACTAATCATTCTTATTCATTCTTTTACTTTAGACACGCATGCAGAGTCGTACGCTGAGTCCAGCCACATGGAGTCGTTCTCGTCGATCGACACCAACGACTATAACACCACCGAGGAAGAGGAGACCAACTTCCCACGCTTCACCGACCCGGCGCGCATGGAGCCGGAGAAACCCCTCCCCAGCAACACCAAGGTGCGGCTGGAGTGCGGGGCGTGAGGCATCCCCACGCCCAACATCACGTGGATCAAGGGAGGTGACGTTGACTGGAAGGAGCAGGTTATCCGTCCTTCAAGGGTGAGTGACCGGGGCGATAGTGGCCTCTTAGATAATGATAATAATTAGCAATAATATTTTAGATTTATATAACACCTCGTCAAGTCCTCAAAGTGCCTTTAATATTATTACACAGTCTCTTGATGGCAATTCAAGCCTAGCATTAACTCATCCATATAGGCGCACACACAATGTGCTGTTGTCCCTTGTCAGTCCCCATTCACACCTGGGTAGAGTGCAGCTATTTTGTACATTTCTTGTTGAGAGAAGTTAATGCTATGGGTCGATTTCAACCTACGACCCTCTGGTTGAAAGAATCCGGACCGCTACATTACGACGGCTCCATATGGGTATTCAGACGAGAAATCCCATCTTATCAGGAAATTTGATAAAAATGCATAAAATCAGGAAAAGAAACACAGATAATCTTTTGAAAATTGAAAAGTAAGGGAACCAATGTCAATATATTTTGGACTCTGATGACATAAAAATAAACCTCTTTTGAGCCCAATTACAAATTTTGTATGAACTGTTTTTGTTTTTGTTTCATATCTGAATTGCAATAATCCCTTTTTTAGGCTATTTCCATAATTCAATATACAAAATCTCAGTATAATTTCAACCTATATTTTTCTCTATTCCATTAGGTTGAAGAGAAAGGTTTTGTGCTGATCATCCGTCGAGCAATCGTCAGGGATACAGGTGAGTACACCTGCATCGTTAGCAACGAGTTTGGCACCATCAAGTTTACCTATGATGTCAAGATCAGAGGTTTGTAAAACACCCACCATTTTCCCTTCCTGAAATCAATCATAATAACCTTCTCAAATGACCAATCTTTTTACCAAGAGTCTATGTAATTAATTTACTTTCACCATGGATTTCCAAGAAGTGGTAGATCCCATGAAGTAAAGAAAGTCGGCAGGGAAATTCTTGCAAGGAAAGGGAAAAACCCGGATTTTTGCTGTTTTCATATACAGTCTTAAAACGACTTCAGGTAGACCAAAGAGTTTAAAAGGATTTAGCGGAGATGTGACATGGCTATTGTCAGAGAGCAACTATATGTTCTTATACCGAATTGATTGAATTAAGTCAATCTTTCTCATTTGAAAAGAACTTGACTTTGATAAGAATTTTATCTCTACAGAAATGTAAAAGAGCACAAATCCAAGACATGTGAATTGAAGTCATTGGTCATAGGCAGTATGGATAAAACCATTATACTGGCAAATAACCGAACATTGATTCAGGCTAGTTATGTACTGAAGAATCTCATGAAAATAGCATAAATCAAATTATATTGATTCAGTAGGAGTAACATTACAAAAAAGATAATCTTTATGACCCAAAATGTAACTTTGAATAAAAAAAAGGAGAAAATCATCAAATAATGTTTGTCTCCAAACAGAGCGGTTACCAGTCAAACCCATCATGTCTCCCATGAAGAACGTGACCGCTACGGTCGGCTCTAACACGTCCTTTGTGTGTCGCGTCGTCAGCGATCTCACGCCGCACTTTGCCTGGATGCGCTACAACGGTACCAACAACACCCGTCAACGCCTCTCTGACATCGACGATCATATTAGTATTCTCCAGGTGAGTGGTCCCTTAACTTTACCCCAGAACGATAGTCGTAAATAGATCAGTTTGCAGACTTATTCATTGATCGGAGTCCTCATTGGAAGAGTACCTTTGTACATTTATTTTGTGGGATGTTGCACAAAAAATTTGGAATTGGTTATACGTTTACAGTGAAAGGTTGACAATTAATGTGATGCATACACTTATGGTTAAATGTACTTGAGTTATTCTTCCACTGGGCTCTACAGTTTATCTCCTATCAAGGTCCTGTAACGTCTTCCAAATTAGGAATGTCAATTTTGTACAATCAACAATAGAAGAGGATATGCCTTTTCTTGCCAGATTTGGCGTCATTGTCAATAAGTCTTTCCAAACAGACAGGTTTTGGCGAAAGACAAATGTCAAATGGGGATCAACTGGGGCTTGCAATGATGACCCCTCTCAAAAATTGCTGGAGAAGCAATATTGCTGCTCTTGCTCAAGCCTCAATGCTTTGAAATTGGTTTTGCTCTAATGGAATACCTGAATAGAAAATAATGACGTCTGCATTTTAGAGGAAGTTGTTTTTAAATGTTACAGGACTTTGATCATTAATTCTATTCCACCCTGGGTTGTGTTTCACCAAGATTTTCAACACAATATAAGATTTGCTCATTTTTAAACAAGAAGAAATATATCAAAAGTCAAATGCATTTCGTATCAATAGGAATAGTTTGCACTGATATGATAAAGATGCATTGTGTAATATTGAAAATAAAACTGTGGTTTCCAACAATATACGAAAAAGGTGTACTCCACTTCACAGCCTTATTCTAGCTTTTACTCGATAAGTATTTTTATGCCTCCCCCACCATAACTTGGTGCTGGAGGGCATCATTTACAAACAAATTGGTGAAGCATAAATTGAAATCATGAATCTTATTCTTATGCTGAAAGATTTTAAATTTTTCTTTGATTTATAAGTGAATGAATTATAACATTCATAAACTTGGTGAAACACTTCCCGCTCTGGAATATTAACAGCAGACAATTTAGCATGGGTGCAGATATTGTTCATCAACAATAGTTTGCCTCCTGATCCCTTGTCTGCTTGGAGCATTTCAGAGCAATTTGATTACTAACTTGATGAAGGATATATATGATTGAATTAAGTAAGCATGGAATGATTTGCTTAGATTTCTAACTTATTTTAGTAATTCTAATTGAAATACGAACTAATGCATCTTAAAAAGTTAGATAAAGATATTGATAACTGCTTAAAGGTTTGCAGTGGCAAAAGTTTTGATTTAGAGCAATAATTGCCAAAGTGAAATTAATTATTACATTGAAAGTAATACTGCATGATATTGGCATTACAATGATGTGCATAAAAGATTTGATTGATTATTTTGAAATGATAATATATGGCATGTGCATGGTGTTTAAGTTGCATGATCAGTATCCTATATGTTTTCATTACAGATGATTTATTTTGTTAATTTGATATTGCCTTCATTTTGATCATTTTCAATATATTTCAATATATTCCATACGAGTGTTTGTTCGTGTTACATATTATAGTGCGATTGTGTGACTTTTATTTAGATGTTATTCAATGATATGTTTATGTGTGATTATATAAAGTGTGTTCGTAAATGTTTATGTGCGTTGTTTATTCATTACTGTTTATTTAGTAGGTCAGGTAGTTATACTTTTCTATTTCAGCCCTCCTCTACAATTCTTTTTTACATTGTCCAAGAAAAGATTGTTTTAGTCCAAATAATTGTATAAATACCCAAATTATGGAGCAATGATCAATTGATTTATCATCTTAGTTAATGTTACTATTATTTGAAGTTTCTGTTTAGAAAAGGTCTTTTTTTCCTATATTTGTTTGAATTATCTGAAATAGGTTAATTAATTCGTCTTTATTCTGTGTGTAAATTCTGAACTGAGATATAAGTTGACTGTGCATGTTATTTGTAATGGTAGCCATTCAATATATGATTTAAATAACTTTCATTTTTTTCTCACAAAAAAAGACCCTACAAAAATTCTGTAAGAAAGAGAAGAAAATCTTGTATACCTTCACCCTTCTATTTTCACATTTCGTGCATGAAGTCGTAGCACACTCAGATATTGTTGATATTCTGTCCTGCACTCTCCTTAGTGAACAAGTTCATTGTTCCGTGTGTGCATGTTACATCATTCAGAAATTGAAATAATTAAACAAAATTCCAATAATCTTTTCAAAACCACCACTCTATGGATTTTTTCCAAATGCACAGCCATTTTACAAGGTAAGAGATTCCGACTGCATGCACACGTGTATGGTAACAGCAAAAGTAGGAATTGTGATGTGTCAGATGATGAATTGGTTTGGTCTTCTTATATGTCCTCAGGATCAAAGCTTTTGAAAGTTCTGTTAGGATTATAAATACATTAAGGTGTAATCTCTGTAAGTTGTTGAGAATTATAATGCCTTCTCCTTGATCCCACAAAATATATCACAATTCATCTATCGGCCTACATATAAGTGTGAAATTCTAAGAAGACATTGCTACAAAGTTGAAATTGATGGCAAAGAAAATGCGAGTCAGTTGCTAAGTAAGTCAAATAAATGAAATTATAATACGCATTTTCGTTTGTGCATTGTAAGCATTTTATTAAAGTTTCATTTCATTTATTCTCCAAGTCTTATTTAAAAAAAACACATAAAATACATAATGCAAATGACAATGCAAATCGTAATACATGTACATGAGGAAAACATACAAACAATATAATAAGGCACAGCTCCATTATTCTCATAATTTGTTCATAGATGCATATGAAAAAATGGTTTTGGTTGGCTCTTGCGGATCAATTTGCAACTTGCGATTGATCGTAACTTTGTAGCAATACCCCTTTAAGTTTGAGTGATGTTGGTGATACTACCCATTGCAACATCAACATCTTGGTTGAGTTGCATTTTATTTGAGATCTAGTAATTTAGTTTGTTTGCCCCGATAGGGTGTTGGGTGTTTTCACCTGACATCTGGAAGGCAGTAGAAAAAAGAGACATACTGTGCATTAGAATATGTAAATGATGGACCATAATAGGCTGATAAACTTAGATGTGTTCCACACCAGCCAATAAATGATGTCACTGGAAAAACTTAACTATATGATAAGCTCAACAAAATATCAGAACAAGGTGATGATAAATATGGTTAGGAGCGTTGATGAAGTTAGATATTACCAACTATCATTAGAGGGTTGATGATGATTGTGATTATGGTGGATGAAGCGAATTGTATGACTTATTTTTGCTGATGGTGATGAATGATATGCGACAATGTGGTTAACAGTTTGACTTGATAGCTTATGTTGTCAATTATTTGTTGTAATAAGCATGATGTATTTCTCTCTTTTTAGTAAGAGAGGAGGCGTAATTAATTGCTAGATTTTAACCACTAACACGATTTGATCTCCCATTCTTTCCCATCGCCCCCTGTTGCATGCCTGCCCTCCCACCAACCCCCATCCATCCCACTCCATCAACCAATGATCGCACTTGACCATCTCGTCTGGTTACCATGGCGATCTTGCCTCCTCCTCCTCCACCTTGCATGCGAATGTCATGGAAAATCGATGTATGAGCAGCAACGATGGGTTGAGAAACCAATGCTGACGTGCGACGAGTTCCTTGACGTCTTCTACCAAAACCAGTCCAAGAGAATGTTGGAATGTCTACATCTCATACAGGTATTTGATCATAATCATCATCATAACCATCCTTCCCTTGATCAGTTGATCACTTTTCTCTCTATTACAGCATCTTCGGGTCTCTGTGCCCTTGTGAGCGATGTACGTCTCATCTCTTCTTTGATTCGCTTTGGTGTTTGTCTTTTTTTCGAAACTTCATGTAAACTTGGACTGATGCACAAAACCTTTATATGGCAACAATCACATTGAAACACTGCATAGAACATTGAAAGCGCTATGTAATTAACGCCATTTCTATGATTCAGTGTACTTGTTGCTATACCAGGGCCATTGTCTGCAGAAATCCTGTGTTTATATGACGGTTCGTAAACACTCTGACATAATGAAGGTCTCGGCTGAAGAAGTACCTAAGTGTTAATTAGAAATTATTTTACAATGGTACATGTACTTATTCCACTGAGATCTTCAATTTTATTTCTGCACAGGTGGAAACTTTCATGAATTGGTCTTTGATGATGATGGCAGCTTTGCAAATAGCATTTTTCTTCATCAATTTTATATTACATCAAGTTTAACCCGCATCAAATTTGATGGAATATTTGCATCGTGAAACTGATGCAGATCTGACTCCCAAATGAAGATTAAAAATTGAAATTAAAATATATTTATTGGATCAAAATTAAGATGTTCCATTGTCCATAAATGTCCTTTGCCATCAAATTGCCATCATTTTCTTAATTCATGAAAAATTTTGCTTTTACAAAGATGTGATTTTCCAATCAATATTGTCTTCACTTTTCTTTACGAATTTGGTTATCTTATCTGTTATTTTTCCTTTCAAAATATTTGATGTTCTATTTTCAGTTCATTATGTTCAGCTTTATATAGCTTTCTGCTTCTTCTCTTTTGGTGTTCTTTTCTTTCTTCCACATTTTTATTGCCTTTGTGGGAAAATTTTTACTTCATTTTGCAATTTTTTTTTGTTTAATCTTTTTTCATTTCTAGAATTTATTTCCAATAACATCAATTTTAATAACTCATATTTATTTTTACACCAAGGCAAGAAGGGTTCAATAATTTAGAAAAGAGATGTGTACACAAACACTATCTTTCAAGATTAAATTTAGAATGTATGTATTCTAATGGGTTTGGAATTCTCTCATATAAAATCTGAAACGGGATGTCAAATCTTTAAAAATGTTTGAAAGCTTCATAGCCTCAGGCACAATCTTGGGTTTTCTTTCATAAAGTTTCTCTTCTTCATTCAATATTGCTTTTTGATTGTTTCAAACTGTCCTTTCTTTTTTATTTTCTCTTTTATCCTCTTTTACTGCCATATTTTCATTCTCTATTACAGCTGTATTTTCGAACAATATTCTTCCTTTTCTTGAATTATTTTTTTCCTCTGTTTCGCAACTTCTCTATATTCTGCATTGTTGGACATGTATTTTCTTGTGAATTTGTTGGATATTGAATCTATTCTCTTTCTCACTATCCAGGAATCAGCCGAATCAACTCTTAGCCTAAAACATTTTCCTCTCTAAGGAAAAGCAAGTTTTTTATTTCTCTGCATGCCAGTAATTTGCATGACTTGATTATTTCTCAATTACTTGACTTTAACACTCTAAACTGCATGCTGCATGTGTCTTGAATTTCTAAAACTTCTGAAACTAATACTAAAATTTTCTAACAACAAATTAAAGGAATATTTGAATTTTGCATGTCCATTTTCTGATTTCTTGAGTATAATCTGAATCTGTGTAATAATGGTGAATTTTCATATCTCGAGTTGCTATAATATTTCCCTAGATTTCAATTGATGTTGATCAATATATTGCAAAGTTTCAGAAATCTCTTCGCTAAATCTTTGCAATCTTCTTTTTTTTTTATGTGGTATTCATCTGATAAATTCTGCACTTTTTTTCTAAGAATCAATGTATTCAGATTTCTTGGCATTCCTCTCTTTTTCACTCTGTTGTTCTCTCCTTTGGCACAGATTTCTCTCTCATGCAAAATCTTTTTCTCCGCTTATCACTCTTTCTGCGCTAAGTCACTCTCTTTTCATATACAACTCTTGGAGATGTTATGATTTTCTCTCTTGAATTCTAAATTTATTAGAAATGGAATGGATTTTAAATTCATCCTCATCGCTAATCATGTACAAGAATGACAATAGATTTTCATGATGCTAGCCATTCAAGATTTCTTGAATATTCTTAAATTTGATCTGTTAAGATTCACCAATCTTCTGTTTTGGTGGTGAAATATCTAATGACATTAATCTGTTAATTGAATCAGGCAAAAATATGATTCTCACAGAAATTTATATCTATTTACATACTGAAATTTGAGATAAAACTTGAACTAGGCAACATTTGCTTATTTCATATTCAAATTCAAATTTGTCCTGAAATACTATTTGAATTATGATTCAATTTGCTCATACATTGTACTTTTTGTGGGAGATAATTGAAGAAATAGTCATAGTATTGATAGAGGTAGCATTCTACAATGTCACATTATAATCTTAGGTTTGTAAATGATACGTCTTGAATTAAGAATAACACAAAATTATCTCCAAGGTCAATAATTTTATTGGTGTTATGGAGTTTATAGGATATTTATGGCCTTGTCTGTAGATGACCTGCAATCAGTTTAAGGTCTAAAACAGTCTTGATAACCATTTTTTTCAACGCCCTCTCTTGTTAGCTGGAGACACAAGGTGGAATGGAAGAGGCCAATCAGCTGAAGCTATACAACGTCCAGTACGAAGACGAGGGCCCGTATCTCTGTGTTGCTGGAAACTTCTACGGCATGAGCTGGGAGGGAGCGTATCTGGACGTAGTAGAACGTAAGTAGCGTGCCGTTAAAAACCAGAGTTGCCCTGCAAGTTTTTTTATACGATTGGATTTTTCAAACAAAATCGTTGACTATACCATTGAGTGAAACAAAATGATACCACCCAAACAATTTTTCACAATTAATCTCATGAGCATGATGTAAAGTTGCAAAATGAATTACGAGACAGTTTGCCACAACCATATATGAAATCTGGATGCTTTGACAGATTAATTGATACATTAGAAAATTATTTGCCTGTCGTGAACATCATTTGCCTAAAATTGCAAATCTGCTGATTTTGGTAGCATTTGTCCCATTTTATGTTTTGTCTCTTCCAGCTGATAATCAGAACAAACTTATGACACCCAGCTAGCAAGCAAAACCCAGCTAATAACTATATTATGTTGACTTTTCTATTTTTATGTTTTATTGACACAGCGACAACCCATCTAATTGGCAGACAGTATAAACATTTCTTTTTCTATTTTGTCCTATCCAGCTACCACCCAACCTCCGATTAGAACGAACCCACCCGCAGTCTTCATTCCTCCCAACCACACCCAGCAAGCAAGCAAGACGCAGCTGATTGTTTTCATCGTCGTCGGTTTCTTCATCATGTTCATCCTCGTGACGTGCATTGGTATCCTGTGCAGGCAGTCCCAGGTCCGCCATCGCCGACCGGCCGGTGATAAGCCAGGCATCAGCAAGCCTCTTGTCTACAGACAGGTATGTGACATAACATATTTGTAACCACTACATATAAAGTCAAACCTGCTTTAAGCCCCAGTTACATCGTAGCCCCGAAGCAACACGATTAAACATGACTCTTTATCCGGAGGCATTTAACTGTGAACTGAACGAAGAGTCATGTTCGATCGTGTTGCATCCGGAGTCCTTTGTAACTGGGGCCTTAGTGACTGTCTAGAAAGACCACCTGCTGTTAAAGACCACTTCTTCTGTCTCCCTTGGTTGGTCTTTATAGACAGGTTGGACTGTATTTTATTTACTTTTGGATGTGAAGTTTTTAAATCATTTGATATTTTAGTCGTTGCTTTGAATTAGTTTGACGGTAGTGATTGAGACGCAACAACCCAAAATTCATGTGAAAATTTCTTATTTTTCTGGATAATTCTATTACACAGTCCTATGGGGAAAATGATTTCTTTCCTCTTTTTCTGTTGTATGGTTGTAAGGCCTGTATTAATTCCTTATCTTGCCTTTATCTTGCACTCGCCCATTACAGATGTCCATCGATTCAACCAAGTCCAACGCTCCGCTCTTTGGAAGAAACCGTCTGACGTCCTCCCTCACAGTCATCTCTGAATACGACATCCCTCTCGATCCTGAATGGGAGTTCCCTAGAGACAGGTCAGTAACTTGAATTTTCATCAAAAGCTTTTTGATTATATTAACAACAAAAATAATGATACCAAGCTTTGATATAGCACTTAATACTAAATTTTTCTAAGTGCTTTGTGCATTATTACCTAGCTGTAGCATGGCTACCATTTGCTGCCCGCTTCATTCAAGGAATTTCCTCCTACCGTTACCCTTTCACTTAGCCTGGGTTGAGTGCAGCATGATGTGGATGAATTTCTTGCTGACAGAAATTAACGTAGTGGGTGGGATTCAAACTGACAAGTTTTGGGTTGAAAGGCGAGAGTCAGAACCACTGCATTTTTACGAGAGTTCTCACTGAAATCCAGTGTAGCAATATGCACATAGTCGGCATAATTCTGGCGTATTTTAGTTTGAAAATGCCAATCAGCTGTTATTCCTACCAAGCGTTAAATGTTTTGACAGCTTGCCCAACGGGGTGGGGTAGATGGATTGTTCAGGTGTTATTGTCTGTAGTATGTGAGTTTGCATTTATTTTGCGCTCGAAGCAATGTTGTGTTGGTGAGCACGACACACGTCATTTTTGTTTCGCGATGATTAAGCCGTTTCTTGGTCAATTTTATTGAAACAAACTATGATCATGCTCTTGTATGCTATTTAAAGACTGCATTATGGCAATATTTTTACTGCAGCTCATAAAGTAATAAAATATCTGAAGCTCCAGCTCCCCCAAAACTAAACTATACGTTTAAATTGTTGAACTCAATTTTGAAATCATTCCATGCACATGATTGTCCATGATTGACAACTGATTTGTATTGACCTTATTTTTCTTTGGTGTTATAACAGACTCACCTTGGGCAAGACGATTGGAGAAGGAGCCTTTGGTAAGGTTGTGATCGGAGAAGCTGTTGGCATTGTCTGTCAAGAGAAGACTTCAACCGTTGCTGTGAAGATGCTGAAAGGTGAGAGAAAAACTTCAAGGAAAAATAAAGACCTCAAACCAATAATTACTGTAATGCGGGATAATTTCGCGGTGATAATTTTTCACGATTAGTTAGTTCATGAACATCTTCGCTGGATCATTTTTATATTTAGTTAGAAATAACATATTTATGAGGAAATATGGTTCTGCAAGATCACATATATGTAGGGGGTCGAATGTACAGGATTTATTTATTTGCCTAAATGCAAATGTTTCAGAGACATATTTTTCAGTACCAGAAGTATACTTCCATCTGCCAGGTTTTATGAAAGCAGCCTTTATTAATCTCCTTTATTTTTTTGTCTCCATTGCAAACGACTTTGATTACCAAAGAATTTTTTTCTTTTCTTCAACCTTTAGCTAATGCGATGGACCGCGAGTTCTCTGACCTGATCTCTGAGCTATCGATGATGAAGATGATTGGCAAACACCCCAACATCATCAATCTACTTGGCTGCTGCACACAAGAAGGTAAGCTTATAGGAAAATATGAAATCGGCAACTTATGGTATCAATTTATATTGAAAATTATAAAAAATAGTAATAGTGGCTACTTGTATTGCGCACAGGTCCACCTTTCGGTACGTTTCAGTGCTCATGTTGCTTTAAAATGAATAATAATAATAACACACTTCATAGATAGCGCATCTTACCTTTTAAAAAGGTATGATGCGCTATAGAAGAATTATATGATGAAGAGAAGAAAATGAATGTTATAATTAGACAAGATAGATTACAAAAAGGCAGGACCGGGGATTTCATGAACACAATATGGTTTAGTTAGTCTATAAGATTTAAAATGGTGTTAACCCTTTTAACCCTTCCTTGGTTAGATTTTTTTTGCACAATTACAGAGTTGTTCTTGTGTTTGAATAGGAAGTATACACAAAAGTTTGGAGACATAAAGCTGGTGGCTTTTCCAAGCAATTATCTTTTTAGAAATGATCCAACCCAAAAAGAGTTAACTTCGCCCAGTAAATTTTTGCATCGTTACTTACCTCGCCGAAATTCTTCTCCTTCCAGGTCCTCCGTACGTTATCGTCGAGTTTGCACACCACGGCAACCTACGAGACTTCCTACGATCGCGACGTCCACCCGAAGAATACGAGAAGTCAATCCTCCTAACGTCTTCGCAGACGCTTACCAACAAGGATCTGATGTCTATGGCTTACCAGGTTGCAAGGGGTATGGCGTTCCTTGCCTCGAAGAAGGTTAGTATACCTGCCATCCAGATGCAATAATCTTTGCTCCTGTCACTTGACAAGGGAGTATGACATCAATTGACATTGGTGATCATCATGAATACTACAGATAATTATTTTGTATTTTCTAGTCTCGTACAACACTTATTCTTTTTCTATTGGCATTGATGGAATAATATATTGCCGGAATCCATTTGGATGGACAGTTAGATCTTGATGTATCACAACCCAAAATTTATTATGCTTCTTAGAGCAAATAGTACAATATACCTACCAGTGAATAAAAAGGGTTTTTAAAAAGATAAGGATGTGATACATTATAGTGTTGCTTAAGTGTGCAAATGGACATGTACTTCAGACCATTTGTGCAGTTACCCTTAACAGTTCATTAGTGAACTATCATTTAGCAGCCAGAATCGTTCTCCTGACAGAAGATTTTTATGTGAAGGTACCTTTTCAAGTACCAGCTTATAATGCTAAAACTCATATTCTCTTTCGATGCTCTGAAATTATTATTTTCTTTTTCCTTTGTCAACAGTGTATTCATCGAGACTTGGCAGCTAGGAACGTTCTCGTGACGGAAGACTTTGAGATGAAGATATGTGACTTTGGACTTGCCCGTGATATCCACTACATTGATTTCTATAGGAAAACAACAGATGTAAGATAACTTTCATTGATATTACCCTATTTTTTCTGTATGGATTTTAATTCCTTCTGCAACTATATCTTGTACAAAGAAGAAATATATAGCTTATTAACATGAACAAGTCCAATTCTGTACAGTCCTATCTTATTCATTAATATTTTTTTAGTTAAAGCAACAACATTAAATCTTATTCTCAAAATGAAGATATCACCCTTTGGTGTTTTCAAGCTTCTGAGCACGAGTATTATTTTTGCCTTCTTTTAAATGTTTATATTTATTTTTACTGAACAAGATAATAATTTAGCACACACACAGGTATTTTGGCATTTTTCCCCCCAACATTTCACCATGTTGTTTCCACATTTTGGGCAGAGTGTTAGTAGATATATGAATGTGCATTATACAGAGTGGAAAAGATCCGTAAGGCCATCACCATTAGCTGAAATATACCTCCATAAAACATTTGACTTAAAGCATATTCCAGGGAATAATTTTCCTGGTATCGCATTGCAATATACTATGCATTTTAGCATAACCATACGAAAGATGTTTTGTCTAGCAACTTTTTCACATAGAACTGTACAGTGAAGTGTTTAAAATATGTCATTAATGTCTAAAACTGCTTATCAAACGTGAAAAGTAAAATTATTCCCTGTATTCCACTCCTCAATGCTTTAGAAATTTTAATCTGATCACCAATCTTTTTGTTTCTTTCTGCAGGGTCGGTTACCTGTCAAGTGGATGGCTCCCGAAGCGTTGTTTGACCGAATGTTCACTACGCAGAGCGACGTCTGGTCATTCGGCATTCTCCTCTGGGAGATCATGACGTTAGGAGGCACCCCGTACCCCAGCGTCCCCGTCGAGCAGATGTTTGACTACCTGCGCTCGGGCAAAAGACTCGAAAAGCCTCAAAACACATCGCTTGAAATGTAAGTCAATAATACTCAAAGATTAGTAATTTATATGATGTGTGGGATGAAATTTGTCATCGACTCAGTGATTATTAGTTAGCAAACTGGAGGGGGACTGGAAAAGCTATATAATACCTTGCAAAGCGTAGAAAAATCATGAAGACAATAACCATACCATCAGCCATTCAATTTTGAGGAAATCCCCAAATTTACATGGAAATACACCTCGTGCATATTTCTGAACAGTTCTCTAGTTTTACTGCATATTTCATATACAGTCAAACATTGTTATAACGAGGTCCTTGGGACCAGAGAAATTATCTCTTTATATTACTTGCGGTTATATCAGGGCCAAAGTACAATAAAATACAAAGAGATGGGACCAGGAAAACTACCTTGTTGTAACAAGATCTTGTTATATCAGTGCTCTTTATGAGGTTGGACTTTAGTCTTTATTTTCCCTCCTTGATTTTATTTTGAGCAATGTTATCCATCTTTTTTTCAGTATTGATCAGCCTTTTAATCAAATTTCTTCTGTCTTTTCCTGATGTAGCTATCACATCTTATGCGAGTGTTGGAGGACATCACCGGGCCAGAGACCAAACTTTAGTGAACTTGTGGAAGATCTAGATCGGATCATCTCCGTCTCCTCAAATCAGGTACGTCAATTCAATTCAATTTAATTCAATCCTTTATTTCACTTTGTTAAAAAAGATCAATGTCAAAAATGCACTTCAAAACATAGAAACATTGTTACAAAAGGAGAAAGTAGTGAATGATAAAGCCAGGATGAAAAAGATCACCAGTCGATTGAGCAAAAATGAAATTGGACTAAGTGAACAACTCTCATTCAAGCCTTCCCAATAGCTCTAGAAAGGAAAGAGCTTTCCTTTCTATGTAGTCTTCAAAGAAATGAAGCTGTTTTCTGAGTAAACAGGGAAGCTACTTTCATCTGTGTGTGAAAGCTATTGTGAAGTCTTGGATGGGAGTTATTTGCTTTATCCAATGCTTTTGTCCCTTCTGCCTACAATGCATGATCATGATTAGCAAAATATTCAAGATTATTTGAATTCTCTTACAGTACAGAGCAATGAAATTCCAATACACAGAAATGAAATTCAGTTGACTTGATTGTTAGTCACCTAATCACTGCGATATCTGAATTAAGTTTTGAGAATGGAGATATTCTGTTGCTGGAAAATGAAATTGTAGGGTATATTATTTTTAGACTGAATTTGATTTTCAGTGTATCAAAACCTTTGGGGCCATGAAAATTTATTTGGATTACAGTGGAATATCTGCTATAAAGAGGTTTAAAAAAAATGGTCCCAGGTCTTTGTAACTTATTGTTTTTTAACACTGCTATAAAGAGATTACTGCCATAACATGGTATTTTTAATGGTCCTAAGCCCCGTGTTATACTGAGTTTCCACTGTATCAGAAATCCTGTTTTATGTTAGTAATTAGAATTACAATTTTGAATGATTGAATTTCGACTTGATTGAATTATTCTGTTTCTTTTTTTCTCTTTTTTCTCGTTGCAGGATTACCTTGATCTGGAAGCGGTCGGCGATGCTCCTGTCAAAACCTTCCAAGAGAGCGAGGTAGACTCAGGCTATGCAAGCCAACATAGTAGACACAGTAGTGAATCAACCGTATAGAGGACACCCCCCCCCCTTTCCCCTTCCTTCCCCCTCCCTGCCATCCTTTACCTTGCTACTACATCCCACACCCCTGCGACCCTACCCCCCTCCTTCCCTATAAGCACTACGCACTACCCCACCCTACCTCGCACTAAAACGCCACTATCCAGTAGAGCTGGATGGAGCTAGATCCGACGATGATTAGTAAAACTTAGATTAGATACCAGCATAAAAGAGAGAAAATGTGTAAAAAAAAATGCATTTCAATTTTTTGAAGTGACATATTTATCATTTATATGTGTTGGTATTTATGGGACCAAACGATGTAGCGAGATATGATTTATTGGGAGAAAAAGAGAAAAAAAAGTGGCGCCTCCTCTGCCTATGAATGTAATGTTGTATGTGGACCCGGCCGGAGTAACTAAAGTGAACTCTATCTTGTATTCTCCCCAGCGCATGGCCTTTATGGGATTCAGAGCCCCCATCTCACCGCAGGTTTATTACAAAGTGCCGCAGAGCCGGGACTGTTGTCCGTACGCAAACTGACCACGGGATGTTACGAAATGTACGCGCGGAAGGACAGACATAAAGCACTCGGGGTATGCAATCTATGTGTGTTTATTCGTTTGCCTCTGTGGGACACGTCCGGTGTATTACGTTCTTTCGTGGAATTTTTCTTTTTTTGGTGCTATTTCCCCCGCTGTGGTGATCTTGTACATTGGAACTCTGATTTCGCATTGCATGGAGTCCGATAGGAGAAAGAGGGAGAATATTACGAATGGAAACGCCACAAATGTGAAGAATGCTACATTCAGGAGAATGCCAACACTCGATTTTCAGACTCTCAACAAATGTGATCACATAGGAGATGTGTTATCATGAGGAAATCTATCGTCAAGTGTCCTAAATGGATACGCAAACTTCAAATTCTTTATGATTTATGTATTATGAGAGGAGAAATGTGACCGAAATTGCCTTTTTATTTCTTTGTGCTTTATTGGACAAAATTATGCTGTGTCGACTGGGATGGATCATTGAACTAGATACAGTAAGGAACAGTAAAGCGCCCTCATTAGTGTCGGCACAGACAGGGTAAAGTCTCTGTTATCTAACACGGAACACCATCTTAGCACCAGACAATGGTGTAAGTGATGAGACTACAGCATTGTGTTAGCAACCCAAGATGGTGTTAAAATGCAACATAGTGCTCGCAACGCAATATGGCGTTAATGTGACTTGGTGTAACCGTTTCATCATGATGCTAACACTTCAATAAAGTGTTAGCATTTCATCAAGGTGTAGGTGCTTCAGTAAGGTGTTAGCAGCACTTGTTTATACCAAGCTGCATTTATAATGGAAAGCGAACATTGCGAGAATGTATGCTGCCTGACATTATTGTGTTAATTTGTGACCTCATAATTGATGTAAACTGAAGGAAAAAGAAGATAAAAGTGGAGCATATATATAGAATATATTAACTATATTGTGTATTTGGTGGATATATATATATATATTTTCTTTTTGGTGTCAGAAAAGAAGGGCCTGTACTATTAAACTTGCCATGTGTTCACTGCCAGCTCTTTTAAAAACACCACTATTCTGTCTCCTTATTCCCCACTAATATATCAAACTTAGTAAGTAGCTTATAGTGTATTCCTGTAAAAAAAAAAGTAACCGAAAGTACTGATTCCCACGAGTGTTTGTAACCATTTATGTGTAGAAATATATGTACTTTGATATATGGGTAAAAGAAGTACAATATATTAAACTTCTTGTCTCTCCTTTAGATCCATTCTTGTAGATTAGAAAGCCTGGCATGATATGAACTTGTCTCATTTGACTTTTTCATTTCCTTTGTGAATCAAATATTAGATGCACTTTGTTTTATGTAAAAGAAAGAAATGAATTGCCGTTTTGAAGATCTCACGTTGATTAGTCACCTCAGAATAATTGGAGTAGATCATAGATTGTGATTCTGATGAATTCTAAAAATTGCCATTTCATTATGAATTTCTGACCAAATGAATTTATCCCAAAGAAGGGATGACTGCTAATCAAATATTGATATATTTTGATGTAATGAAAGACTGATTTCTTTTTTAATTGAACCTTGTCAATTAAGAGTAAACATTGAAGCTTTTCAAAATCAATTTTAAATAGCTCTTGCATATGTGTATGCAACGAGGTAGGTCATATCTTTCATTTTTTCTTTCACTTTTTTATAAATGAAAATGTTCTTAATATTTTACTATCTTGAATGAAATCAAATTAAATGCGTAATATGATTTCATGCTATGCAAAGTTCCAGCCAGCCTATTGCATTTCTTTCGATCAGGAAACAATGATGTTGTGATTTATTTTTATACTAGATGTAATTAAGAAATTATTGCCAAAAGATTCACAAATCATTTTTTCATTCAAACCGTTATCGTTGGTCTTTCACCTTTTTAGTTGGTTTGTGTAAAGAGCTGGAATATTGACTTAAATACCTTTGAAATATAAATTATTCTTTTTCATGAAAGAAAGCGATGGTTTGGATTTTTGCCTCTCAGTATTTTGAAGAAAAAGAATGAAGATTTATTGATCAAAGGAAATCTATTTTTGCGTGAGAGGATATCTACGGCGAAGACTGAACAAAGTTTTACTGCGATATTGTGTAATTTTCATGAAGATAATTTGAAAATTGTTATAGTTGTGAAAAGTTTTATTCTCTTTTAAAACCCATATGATATTCATCAGAACCCAGCAGGGCTACGAAACAAATATTCACAGTATCATGACAATTATACCATAAATAGATTAAAGAAAATATGAATTTCCAGAGGAAGATTTTTCATCAAAGAAATATTTATCAGCGAAAAACAGGAAACGGAGGGAGTGAAAAATGATTTTATGATGCTCTTCTCAAGGGTTCTGTTATCAATTTTGCGAGGAATTTTTATCTGTTGATCATGCTCATAATTGTTACTCAGCTGGGTTTTTATAATCATTATACCTGTTCGGGTTTTATAACCAAAGGATCGTTTTTTAGGTAACATAACTTTAAGCCTGTCTCTCGTGTAACAAAAAGGGAAATTAGGAAGAAAGGGCAAAAAAAGGTGCAAATATGTAGCCTCCTCGGGATACTTTCCCCTGTACCATATTCTTTTTTCTTAGCCAATTACAAAAAAAAAAATTTGGTGTATTCATATATGTCTTTACTTTGAATGCCTTGAAATAAAACAAACTTGAATAATACTGGGGTAATTTTAGCGTTTACGAACAATAGGTAATGGAAAGTTTTCTCTATCATTTTCATTTGCTAATCATCTTGCATTTATATTATGTTATGATCAAAATACCTTGTGGCAAGAGAGTATGTTTTCGTTATGCGTATAGATTGCAGGGTTTCAGGTCCACTAAATGATGGGCTTTCCAGTACCGCGTATTCATTTTTGTAAAAGTATGTGATAATAAGAAAAGCTGTTATCCATTTTATGACTCATCATCATTTTTTTTTCTACCTTGTTTAAAAACATTTTACTCGCTTATTCATCTCTGCATCTCTCTTTAGGTGGTATCGAAAACAAAATCCCATCTTTTTATCATAAGCAAATATTTTGTACCATATGTACAAAAGTTAAAGATTCTTAATTTTGGGCTTCACAATTTGTTAATGTTTTAGTAAATTTTTAGAAAGAGAGTTTTTATTGAATTGTCACTTAATTCAATTTTAGAGGGGAAATATCAAACGTAAAACAAAAGTAAAATTGACATTTTGAAAGATCATGGTCCATTCCGTTTTGTATAACATGAAAAAAAAGTTTAACATGTAATCAAGAAGATTTATAGAATTTCAACATTTTGAATTTGAAGGAAATTTATATTTTTGCATCTTGCAAATGCCGTTGCTTTTTGATCGTTAATGAATTATGAAATTTGAATTTTTCTGCAACAATTTCTGAAATCATAGTTTAAACTTTCTAACTTTGCGTTAAAATCATTCTTGAAAATGAAATTATGAAAGCGTTGTCATTTAGGGTTCAAATTTGATCGAAATTATGGTTAAAACAAATTGCGTTATCATGAAATTTTAATCTTGTTGTATGTTATAAAGCAGAATGTGAAGTTTGTCATGCTCTCTGAATGAAATTCTAAGGGGGTGTTGCTCAAAATCAACTGCAAATCAACTGCAACTTTGCACATTGTAACGTGCATTTTCATTCACGCGCGGTATGCGCATTTAAGAAGATGCGCATGAAACAGTGATTTTGATTGGCGCGTTCCGATCAACTGCAACTTGCGATCAATTGCAACTTTTGAGCAACATCCCCCAAGTTTCAGAAAATTAAATGGTAAAAGGTATTCTCTGTATTCTCATTTTATTCTCTAAATGTACATCTGTCTGATTGCTTTTCCTTCGATCTGTCTATAAAAAGCTCAAATTTCCTCAAAATTTTATTTTCATCAAAAAGGATGTTTTATCCAATTATCACAAAAAAGACAATGGATTGCTTGGTTTTGTCTTTTGTTCCACCGAAACAAAAAATTTTCATTCTTGCTTTTCCCTGAAAACGAACATAATCATTTTAGAAGTATCCATTTCGAATCTATGCTTCTACATTTTGTCCCTTGTCATAAGTTATCACCTTCTTCATATTGAAAGAAATGCATTTATTGACATTCATTACCATGAAGCGCTTTTGTATTCAGGATTTTTAAATGATGTTTCGCAGGTATTTGTCAAAGGATTGTGGCATATATTTTTTAGTGAATATGTTCAAATATGTATATGTATCTGGAAGAATGTATCTTCAAAAGTTATTATTTAATTATGTTTCTGTATCAATGAAAAAAATATGTGCAAGGTGCTTACTGATTTTCTGTAAACAGAATGTACACACGGCATACATTCAAGTCAATTTCTGACATCAATATCGTATCTTTTAATTCTGTTTTAATCATTTTTTTTTTATCTGAACAAATTACTTGGTTAAGATGGGAGGATACATTTTGCTCCAAAAAGACAGTATTTAATCTAGATCAACACTTATTATCCCCAAATATTTTACAAAGCACCTTGGGGTTTTAATTATTGAATGGGTTTCTTTTTTTTTTTTTTTTTTTTTCTTATGCATTTGATTATTAAGTATACTGGTACATGATGATATTTTCATGTGTTAATTAAATGTTCCTCTTGTATATTATTAATAAATAAATGTTTGGAACATGACTAGGCTGTAATTGATTTGCGTTTATTTTTTCACTCCTCTTCTTGTGTGAATAATTCCTAATTCTTGATGAACATTGAGAGAGAGTGAGAGAGAGGGGAGGAATAGAGGGGACGAAGAATAGGAATAAAGGGCTTGGAAGAGATGGAGAGGGAGAGAGATAGAGGGGTAGAGTGATAGAGAGGGGGAGAGACAGGGGAGGGAGAGAGAAAGAGAGGGACGGGAGAGAGGGGATAAAGGGGATGGAAGAGATGGAGAGGTAGAGAGATAGAGGGGTAGAGTGATAGAGAGGGGGAGAGAGAGGGGAGGGAGAGAGAAAGAGAGGGACGGGAGAGAGGGGATAAAGGGGATGGAAGAGATGGAGAGG